>WBNO01002138.1:30342-321959 GCA_013400575.1 Peucedramus taeniatus | reverse complement strand
GAATAAGGAAGGGCAAAATTCAGCTTAAATCTTGCTTGCTCAGAGAGAGGCTAATTTAGGCAGCAGTTTGGCTGCTAACAAAATCCAAAGGAGTTTAGCCAGGTCTTACACATTACTGTCCCTTCCTGAAGTAAATACTGCAGGCCCCACCAAGAGATGGATGGATGGATGGATGGGTGGATGGATGGATGGATGGATGGATGGATGGATGGATGGATGGATGGATACAGTGCAAAATATTTTACACTGCTAATGGTGAAGTATGTGTGCATCAAAAAGCAGTCAGCTGTAGACAAAATAGTGTTTGAGCATTAAACTAAAAAATAAAAATCAAATATAGCTGTTGCAGTGGAAATATCAACAACTTCCTCAAAGGGAAAAGAATGAGCCCCCTCTGTATTTTAGTTGGATTTTACTAAATCTTCACAGGAAATAGTATCTAATCCAAAGGGAAGACAGGCCCTGTACGATAATAAAGAAAATAATATAAGCCAAGGTAATGACAGTGGAGAAGGATGTGTGGACATGCATTGGCAAATTGAATTAATTCCCAAACACCCAACATCAAATCATTTTCTGAAATGCTGTTGCACCAGCTACACAGATGTGACATTTTTTATCTCTGTTAACTTGACCTTGCAGCAATTCAGAGGTGGAAAATTCCAACAAAATTCTGACACTCAAGTCAACAGCAAAAGCCTAGAAACTTTAAAATGCCCAGAACTTTAGACTCTATCTCCAGTTCTAGGAACCTCTCAGTTTTTTTTATCCTAAAAAGAAATGGCAGGTGCTTCCTAAAATCTTTACTCCATAAGTTGTTGACTAAGAAGTTACTCCTTTCCATTTTTCATTAAATACAATAACAACCTTTGCAAATACTTTTTATATGTAACACAGACAGTTTTTTTCAGCCATGTTTTGAAGAAGGAGCATATAATATCATGTCAATTTGGAGCATAAGACTTCACACTTCAGCATTTGGGCTTTTATAAAATGTAGTCTTCCAGTGAGTACGTAAGGGCTTGACCAACTAAAAGGACTTATGGTAAACACCTCAGCCCTTCTAAAGTGGGAATTTTTGCATTAAAAAAAAAGTTTAACAGAAGGCAATAAAATTATAAAATTAACATACTTTTGATTTAGCTTCCTGGATAGAATGTGTAGAGATCTGAAGGAGCCATTTTGTTGTCTTTCAAGCAAAGTAGTAAAGAGCAGCAAAGATTACAGTGAGGAAGAAAAGAACTCGAGTTGTCAATACTATGTTGGTACAAATATATGAAAAACACATGTCCCTGACATGCTGTAACATGTACCATTGTCATGACTGAACAGTAAATGCATTTAAAAGCACTCATTAATTATCAAGATTTCCAGTAATTATCTAGGATTTCCAGTATTAATTATATCCTGTACAATTAGTGCACACACTAGCTCTACTCTTTTATTGAATCTAAGCAAACCCAAAAATATTTGGACAAGATTTTGAAGGGCATCTTTTAAATAGCAATAATGAAAATAAAAGAAGTATCCAATCATATAATACCTGTTTTCTAAGCAAAATTGGCTGCTGTACCCTCACATACACACAAATAAGTTTTCATCCCGAATAAGCAGTGTGAATACCCTACATGAGGTACATTCACAGCTCAGTTATTCAAGCACACAAAGTCCCAGCTGGACTATTGTTCCAATTGCAAGCCCCCAGACTAAAAATTCCAGCAGTTGGGTAAAATGTAACAAAGGAACTGAAAAAAGGTGGGGAGGATGTAATCTATAGCAAGTATTTAACAGTGGGAACATTATTGTTTTCTTTATAAACACAAAAATAAAAGAAACCAGATGATAATTCAAAGAAAATGACTGATGGAAGCATAAGAAAAGCACACCATCAATGGGACACAGAAGTCACTGGCCTGGTATTCTCAGCCCTGACATTTCTGAAATATCTGAAGCTTTCCTTCCCCAGGAGTCAGGCATTTCCTTCCTCTCTTTAGTTCAAGTAAGTTCAGAGATGTCCTGTGAATTGAACTTCTTTTCTGGATGAGCAAGTCAGTCTCTGCAATTAGAACATTAACAGTCTCTCTTTGAGGACAATTTACTGAATAAAGCTTAGTTTTTGCAAATAGCACATGCAAGATGTTGCACAGCCACCAGCCTCCATCAGATCAGTGGACTGAAGAGTCATCAGCATTTTTTAGGAAGCACTCCACAACAACTGGAGCATCATTATCTACCAGTATTGGGAAGGCAATATCAGAAAGCAATATTAGAAGCTGCAACATGTATTTCCTCCAATACACTCCCTCTAGAAGTGACTTCTACATCTGAGACAAAGGACAGCACCAAGGAAGGGAGAACCTGGAACAGAAGTAGGTGAGATTGCTGTACACTGCCTAAACATACTGGAGCACTGATTACCCATTTGTGCTTCTAATTGGTCTCACACTCAAATCACCACAGGCATGAGTACTCAAATTAGCACCCACACCCAGTCAGAAATGCAATGTATGGGCACAATTACAGTTAGAACAAGAAGGTAATTCAGCTGAAAAAGTGCTTCTTTAAGCTTTAAATCATACCAAATATTGCTTGGTAAATTCTACTAATGCAGTTCAGTAGAAGCTAAAAATAAACCATCCTTTTCATCACTGAAATTTAAGGCCTAAGACTTTCTTCTACCTCACTTAAGACTGGATATATGAAAAAAAAATCCATCAGCTTTTAGCTAAAGGGAAATCCATGTTTTCATATTTGGAACAGAAACATGCTCACATCAAAATCTAGTCCAGGACACATCAGTGCCTCAGGTCTGTATCTGGATGTTTTATGGGGATTTATTTAAACATTAATTTCTTTTACTCCCTCTGCTTTATTCTTCCTTTTTTTTTTTTTTTTCCCCTGGCAGGATAAGAATTTCAACAAGAGTTTAAATTCAGCGTCACAAATGACAGATACAACACATTTGAGTTTGAGGCAATTTCTATTATAATAATTACTAAAATATTAAACCTCTCTCCTCTATAAATATTTTTAGTAAGCTAAAACCAGTAAATTTGCAATGATATCTTAGTCATGAGGACTCTTACATGACAAGAGTACTCTTACTCTTACATGTACAAAATCTCTTACAACTCATTTACCTTCAAAGAAATGACAGAAATGGTGAGGTTGGAAAGAATCCACCTGAGGTCATCTAGCCCAAACTCCCTGCTCAAGCAGGGTCTCCCCAGAGACCAATTACTCAGGATTGTGTCCAAATTGCTTTGGAAAATGTGTATTTTAAGATAAATTTTTTTAAATTGTTTTAATTAATCACACAAACCATTATTATTGTGATTTCTACTGAAATGCACTGTCTTTACATTCATGCAGCAAATAAAGCAAAAGGAGTGCAAAAGAAAAGCAGAATATTCCAGTGGGCAAAATAAATGAATCCAGGAATCAGTGTGTGTCTCTTCAACTAACTTTACAGTTGGGAAGGTCATTTTAGCTCTGTGCATTTCTCTGCACAACTCAGAAAACAGGAGCAGTAATATCTCTTCTGTTCAGGAATTCTAAATCTCAAAAATTGTTCTTTAAACATGTGACAACCAATAATTAAGCATTAAACTTGTCAGAAAAATGACATGAAAAAGTCAATATATGTCCAAAATAGGATTTTTTTTTACTTGCAAAGCTTCCTAGATAAACTGTGTATAAAATGCACATCAATCTGCTATGCATTAGCCTTTAGAAGTTTTTATAAGAGACTAAGAAACAATAATTCCAACAATTTAATTCTTCAGTGAACAAGCAGTAGGTACCTGGAGTCCTGCAGGAAGAGAGGGAATCTGGGTATTGCAAAGTCATATTCAGCAAGTAAAAACCAATTAATATGAGGACACCTGCCTTCTTATCACACCCAGTGACTGGGATATCAGTGCATTAGCTCAGCTATAATAGTTCAGCTTTGCTGGGCTATCAGACCCAGTTTAAGCAAAGCAGCTGTAAACATTTGTGTATCTGCAGATCCTGACATACACAACTGATACATATTGATACACAAGCAATCCCATATTTCACAAAACCCAAGGGATGAATCTGACTAGATGATGGTGTGCCTCCTTCAGCACTCTCAAAAACTGCTTATGAACTCTCAAGAGCATTCCTTAAAGTAAGGGAGAAAACCAATATCATTAAGAGTTGCAGAGTATGTCAGAGAACTGGCTAATGTATTTCTCACATGTCAGAAACCACTTAATGAAAACCCTAAAATTAGATTTGATCCTGTCATCTTCCTCATTGCACAGCACTGTGTGAAAAATCTTCTTTAATGCCTGCAATGTACAGGCTGTAACAACATAAGTACTCACATTTCATCCATCCAATTCTCTCTTTAAAGTCAAAGCACACAAAACATTCACTGCTTCTTCCCATTCTGACAATTACTGCTATTTTTATCCTTTAGATTGGGACACAAATGAATACTTGCCATTGTTGTAATTGCATTAGATGGACATGTTAAATCAGGTGAATCAGTCACTTTTTCCACTGCCAATTACAACAGGTGTCACAGAAGTTCTCCCCTATTTTAATTTAAATGGCTGCATGCCACCAACACACAAAGCACCTCCTTCTTTGTCCTCACAAAGACTGGAGTCCTGAAACTATGGATCAAGAGTGAGATCAGGAAATTAATCATACAGCATAGCTGATAATAACAGTTGACTCAAATAATACAACATAATAGTTGATTCAAAAAAAAAAAAAAGCTGAGTTTCAGTTAAAATGAACATCTCATTCTGTTGATTAATGTTTGGGTCAGAATTTAACTGTGGAAAAAACTGTGCAGTTCAGGCCGTGATTCTTAAATTTAGTCCAGTAATTTGTTTCCCTTCCAACCCCACAGACACCTTTTCCACAAGTGCACACAGTGTGCACTGACCAGCTTGGCTTTAAGGGAGAATCATTGTAAGGTGTAACAGCTCTGGGGCTTTCTGCCTTTGTGTCACAGCTCCCAGGTTCTTTTAGGCCATCCTGCCAGAGCTCACTTAAATTACTGCTTTGTCTTAATACCTGCATCAGCAAAAAAACAGCTGTCAGGCTGAATTTGTTCAGAATTTGTGTTCCTTGCTACAGAATCACAGTTCAGGTTGGAAAGGACCTCTGGAGACCACCCAGCCCAACCTGCTCAAAGCAGTGTCAGATGAAGCACCTCAAGAAAAGTTTTTGGGTATCTTCTGTGGGAAAGAAACTGTGCAATCTGTTCCAGAGTCTGCCCACCCAACAATAAATCTGGTGTTCACAGTATTCTAATATTCAACAAGAAAATAACAATGAAAAATGAAGGATGGGATTTTTTTCATCTTAAGGCAAGACAAGACATTAAAATGTCTGTTCACAAGCTGACCCATGGTGAGGTGTGCATGCCAGGAGAGGAACATCTTACAAAATCACAGCATTTTCCTACAAGTTTCAGTTGTCCTTTTCTGCTGTAAAAGAACCATCAGGGAACAGTTTTTGTAGCAGCTTCTGTGAATGGAAACTCCTAATTTTTTTTTATTCTATGAAGTTGAAGGAGCAATTGAGACAAAATATTTTAATAAACGTAAGTCCTGTAGAAACAAAGCAGAAAGAACCTGACCCAAAAACAGGAAAGACATTAAAATTCAAGAATGATCTCTGCCAGGATCACAGAGATTTTAACTTAGAAATGAGTATAGATTTGTGTACCTAAAAATTACTTTATCAAGATTTATGTTACAATTTGTAAGCCTCTTGCAGTATTTCTACATATGCTTTAGGATTTGTAAATCTATTACAGGATTTGCAATTCAACTTTTCATCTTACAAAGCAAATGAGAGATGTACCTAAATCTTATCTTAAAGCACTGATTCCTAAATTAGGGCTTCAGAGTTCACAATTACAGGTCCATTGGGTAAATCAGAGGATTTACCCAGACTCTAGAAACACAGATGTATTTTGTTTAAGATGGAATTGCCAGAAACTCAAAAAATAAAACTGAAGCTGTAACTTCTGGAAAATACTGTTGAACAGACTACTGCTCCTGCCTAAGTCCTTTCAGCATAGCACTTTACCAGGCTTTGGTGTGTTGTATTAAAACCCAAAAGTTACATAAAAAGCATCAGTGATGTCCAGCAGTTTAAAACACCTATTTAAAATCCATGCATGTCTTCCTCATTTGTGTTCTGTTTTGGAATTTATTTATTTAATTAATTTATGTATTGGACAGCAGCCAAGCTGTCTAATACATAAATTTAGGCAGGACATTTCTTCCAGTATCTTGATGCTCAGAAAGTAATGCTTTCACTTCAAAACCAGAATACTAATATAAAAAAGAGGTAAGAGTATCTAATGACTTAATATGACTCCAAAGTCAAATTAATCAAACACAGTGATAGTTATTTAGTACCAGTATTTTTTGGTACTACTGAATTTCATGCCATCCACCTCACATCTTAAAAACAAACAAACAAACAAACAAACAAACCCCCCCAAAAAAAAACAAACAAAAAAACCCCACCAACAAACAACCCCCAAAAAAACCCCAACCAGATAAACGAAAAAAAAAACCCCAAAAACCAAAACCACTTATATGAAATGACCCAAAAATACTTCAATGAAACTCTGCTTACATGAGTCATCTGATGCTAACTCAAGACATTTTCCACTGATGCTATCTTTGCAAAGCCTGTATTCCCTTTCAGGGAAACTTTAGAAACATTCCTCAGGAAAATCCACACCAGGTGTTGCACCTCATTTTTCAGTGGATTAGCAGCAGGTTCCACTACTGGCCCAGAGAAATATTTTGCCTCTGACCAGCAAAACTCAAAGACATATCTAATGCAGCAGTTTTGGGGGGGAGAGGAGAGTAACCTAAAAGGGAATTAATTCTTAGTTTTACCTCACCTTTACACCTAATTTACTACCACAGTAAGGAAAATGGATTTTATACCATAGAAAAGTCACTACTGCCCACGTTGTAACTGCAAAAGGCTGGGCAATGTGTGGTTCAGCTCTTCCAGAGTATGCAAAATACTGCTGAAAATCCCTTGCAGTCATGGATTAAACTAGGCTTGGCAGAAATCACTCAGTGAACTAGCTGAAAGACCACTGATGCTTGGAAATCAAGAAAAAAAACCCCAACAAACCTAGGCATTTTAAAACATGAGTAAGACAGCTGTTCCAAATTTAGTCTCTTTGTTATGAGCATGATACCAGAAAGGAATAGACTGTCACCACGTGTCAGCTTTAGCTGACATCTGCTAGAAGAAAAAAAAATTCTCTCCAAGTTAGGCAGCACAAGCTGCCTAATTTTTTCATTATATATTTTTAAAGGGTGGTCCCTATAGCACAATATTTTAAATAAATATGCAAATCATTATATTATTATTCTAAAAGATCTATAACATCAATGAGGTTTTAAATAACCCAAGGGGCTTCACTCTTTTTTTTGTTTCATTAACTCACCTGTCAGTTATGTAAAATTACTATATAAGAAGTATTGGAAGTTACACACACTTTGTGCAAATGTTTTTCTTAATTGAAACAGAAACAGTTCTCAAAGTTTCACAGGTTTATAAAAATCATTCTCATTACCTGGTTTTGCACATGAAAAACATGTCAGAAAAACAAAAGCCTCTACCAACAGTTTCTCACTCTGGCATTGTACCCATCACACAGCAAATACTGACTGGCACCACCACATACAGGATAATACACACATATCTGCATACAGGATAATCCAAGAGCACTGAAGAAATCAGCCTGGTGAGCTGTGACTGCCTCCTTGTCACACACTCTCTCACTTGCATGAAATTCTCTGATATTGACCCTTGGCCATCTCAGAGTGTTTTTTATCAGCACTATCCCCTTCCCAAAACAAAGTTCCATGTTCACAGAGCAAACACCAGAGCATTTAAAATTGTTTCTGTAGATAAAAAGAAAGAACACATTTGGATCAAATGTGATGTAGTCTCTTACAGAAAGGAGTCTTGCACTTTGTGCCAGCAACAGCAAATTCATCTAAAGCCCCTTAAGTGTGAAGTCCCCACACCTCCAGTTATGCTGAGTGAATTTAGGCAACTTGTCTACACTGGCTCATCACACCTAAAGACCCTGCAGAGGAAGCTCCACTCATCCATGGATCACCACTGGACATGATTCCTCACTTCCTCCACATACAAATGGATTTTCCAAGGCTACATTCTGCCATACCTAAGGAACCTTCATCCCCAAACTGCAGCAAGGGTAGTAGTGATACAGAGCAGCCGACGGGTGGAACAAAGAGCTTAAGAGAGCCCGAACTGGAGGAAAATGTAAATTCACTCATCAGGGCAAGCCCTGCTGGCCTGGGAACCCTGAGTGATGAGGGAGCTCATAGATGTCACACTGAGGTCATAAAGATCTTAGAAAGTTCATGGTTATGGGAAGAGATTTATGAGGATGTGATGAAAGCAAATAATCACCTCTATCACCTTCGAGAAGGTGGATCTGGGATCAGCCATACATGAGTCACTGTGAGGGTGACAGAGCAAATAATCTTGGAAATAATTTCCAAAAAATATGAAGGACAAGAAGATCACTGGGAGGGGTATGAAGCTGGCTAATGGAAAGGAGCATTTGACTTCTAAGGAGAATCTGAGAGACACAGATTTGTTTACACTTCAACAAAGAAGACTTGCAGGGAGAATCTCATCAACGTGTGTAAATAATTGATGGGGGTGTGGAAGACTGGAGCCAGATTGTTCTCCAGAGGTGTTCAGGGAATGAAGGAGGGACAACAGGCACAAACTGAAATACAGGAAATTCTCCTTAACATAAAAAAAACCTCTAACTATTTTATGGTGACAGTAATCAAGGACTAAGAGGTTGTGCATGTGCTTGGAGATGCTCAAAACCCAAGTGGAAAATGACCCAGGAAACTTGCTCTAGGTGACTCTGCTTTGAGCAGGTGGCTGGTCCTTAATCTCCTCAGGTCCCTTCAAGCTCAAGTATTGTGCAATTCTTTTCTCCTTTGACCCCTTTACTGACACCAGGATCAGGGACATCCCAGGCACTCCATGATCCACCACACCCTGGAGCACCCTGTCACTGAAATCAACCCCTTCCTCTTTCCCACCCACACCACCTCTTCCCAGTTCCCCTGGGAAGAGCATTTTTTTGTCTCTAAAAGAATAACACTGCAAGACAAAGCCAAAGACTGAAAAAAAAAAAACAACCAAACAAACACCCCCCAAAAAACCCCAAAAAAACCCAACAAAACCATCTTTGAAAAGTACAAGAAAAATGCTTTGGAAAATTGGCCAAACCCAAACTGCAGTGAATTACTCATGTCTTTTAGAGCTCTGCAAATGAAAACTATATAATATGATAGTACTCATTTAGGCAACGATGAAATATTTTCCACATCTCCATTTCAAGATGATTTGATTTTCTTTTGGGGGAGTTCCTACCTGTCTGAAAGTAGGAAGAGGTGCTATTATCTTTTTTATGCAGCTGCTGGATATGGTAAAGCAGTGGGCTGAAACAGAGATCAAGTCATGTTAAAGATGGTTTGGTTTAGTCTGGCTTTCAGTATTCAAACAGCACTAGGAAAAAAAAATTCAATTATAAAAGTAATTATATCTTTAATTGCTTAAACAATCAGCCAGCTGATTTTATGGCACTCTTGCTACTGTGCAGGTGTAGTTGCAGGTGCTGGCTGCAACATGTAAGAGTTGCATTGTGAAGCTGGCTTCAGCACAGCACTGGGAGTTTAAAATACATGTCTATCTATCTATCTATCTATCTATCTATCTATCTATCTATCTATCTTTATACAGATAGATATATAGATAGATATAGATATAGATATAGATAGATAGATATAGATATAGATAGATATGCATGTGTGTGTGTATAAATACATAGATCTAGAATCCCCTTTATCTTCCTGTGAGGGGTGTGTCTATTCTGCTTCTGACATTTTTCCCTTTTGGACAGAATTATGGTTAAATCTGACCAGAACTTGCACTTTGAGACAGTCAGTGTTTCTGGCAACTACAGCACCATTAATAATTATGTATGATAATAACCTACCAGAAATGCCTGTCTTTTTCTCTGACACGTCATCTTAGCAGCATGCTTGAATAAAACCCAGTTTTCTTCAAAAACTTGCTTTGTACATACAAAATCAATTAGAAAAAGGCAAAACATACAGTGAATTGGGTCCAAAACATTCAAATTGTTCAACCACTTAACTCTTTTACCTCTTCCCTATATTTTATCAACTTTTACATAGAAAAATTCAGTTTTTAAAAAAATCTTAAAAATAAATTAACATCTTTTCAAGATCTCAAATCTCCTTTATGTGTACAAAACTAAATTAACATTTAATAAACCACTAAATGCAGCTTAAATTCACAAAAACATTTTGCCACCCAGCATTTCTTTTAATTGAACTTAACCTTTCATTGAAAAATTAACAGCCAGTTTTAAATCTACACTGTCTTAACAGTCTTATTGGGAGGGAATCCTAAATTCTGACAAGTATAATTTTTTTAGAATGTGCAATATATCACCTGCAATGGAAGAAGGTGATAATTAGACTCAACTATTAGAAACACAAGAAAGATAGGCATAGCACACTGAGGTTACTGCAATCAGAATGTTGGAGCCTACAAAACCAAAAAAAAACCACAGTAATGCCAGAGAAGGGTGTCAAGCAGCAAAGTGGACACAGAGCACGTGGTCCATAAAAAGGAGCCTCCCATCCCAAATTTGTGCAAAGACAAGTGATTTCAACCAGACTCTGCAGGAGCAGATTCCAGGACACCAGCTGGGTTCTCTGCCATGCTGTGATGTTTTCTGTTCTGTGAGCACATAATAAATCAGCTCACTTGCACAAATTATGCTGGGCTGAAGTGTGTCAGTAAAGCTATGGCAGGATTCATTTCAATCATGACTGCACAAAAGATTCAAATATTCTAAATTCACTTGTGAGTCGGGCAGCTTCAAAAGTCTAATCTGGACTGCATTTAAAATGTTATTTTTGCTGGATGAGAGAAAAAGCAGCTTCACTGGAAAACATTCTGTAGTGAGTCACAGCTGTTTAGTAGTAGTTTGAAACAGTCTGAAATGTTGAAAACATTGAGAAGTCCTCTGCAACTTATAAGGCATCAGGAAGAATTTAGTCATTATGTTTTCCACTGAGCTAATTTTGCAGCATAGGAAGTGCTGATTTGTTGTTTTCAAATAATCTGGTCTTCATCATCGTATATTCCATTTCTCTCATAAATTCAAAAATTTTAATAACTTTCTGCTTGAAACTCAAGGAAAGTTTTGACCATATGTTTCATGATGGCATTTGCAAAAGTCAAATGATAAAAACAGTGCTAGCAAGCTATTCCAGTATCCTTGCCAGTGATTTCTCCTCTCTTCTTCTAATACTCTAATTAATAAAATCACAATGTTTTCAATTCAAATTTGCTTCCAGGAAAAAATATATAGGCAGTTTAGTAGAAGATAAAGAGATATATGATATGTAATACAGAGGTCCAGACACTCAAACCTCTGAGCCTAAAATATCTTGATGTCCAACTAATTCTCTCAGCTTTAAATACATGCAAACCTAACTGAAAGCCAGACAGGAGGAAAACCTAAAAACTAAAACCCACAAAATCCAAAAATCCCAGAGCATGTAATTTGATACTTACATAGAAACTTACTTACTTTATTATATACTGAAAAATATCGAGAGGCAGATCATGGATTTAGACACTTCTTGAACCATTAGTGCTACAGATATTTTTGAAAATCTGCTGAAATTATTACTTGTTGCATTCACTGTTCAAAGGCCAGTATTCTCCAAAGATTTGCCTCTCTATTGTGTTAGCACTGATTTTTGTTCATACAGAAAACAACACAGTATATCAGGTGGAGCAGTGAGGTTGGTCTGATAAACTCTGTATTTTTTTTGTGGGAACCCTTGAAATTATGTCATAAACCCAAAATAAAATGATCAAGAGTACATCTAAACATATATACACACACCTAATTTGTAATATCAAACTTTAGCATTTCTTTCTTCTCAGCTTCAGTCTGTCCTCAAGGAAAATCAAAGCACAGTGCACAGAAGCCTGACTGTAGAAAGTCATGTTACAACAAATTATCTTTGTATTTCATTTATCCAATGTTATTAGCAGAAAGCAAACAAAAATTTTGAAAAAGAAAAGAAAAAAATTATTTCCAGAATCATTTGCACAGCCACAGAGGCAAGCACAGAAAATATATTATTGTGACTGTTTTGTTTTCAGAAAGAACAGACAAACCAGGGCTGAGGACATCTTGTAAAAAGTCATGATGATTTATAACAAACCATTTTAGAACATATGTTGCATATGTATGGTTAAAACCATTACACAATGTTCTATTTTCCAGCTAACTTCTGCTCAGCTGCTGGCTTCAGAGGAGTAAAACATCATGAAGTGAAGGACAGAAAGGACAAACTCGGGTCCTACGCAGGGCACACCTAAACCTACAGAATCACAGGGCTGACCAAAAAATAAACAGGCACACACTTGCATCCCAGCAAGCACCCACTCACCCACACTCCAAGCAGTGGCAGCAGTTCCCTGTGGTTGCTGTAGAAGAACTGGCTGAGCTTAATTAAAGAATGGCACATTTCTAAAGAGGTAAATTCCTAAAGAGGTAAATGTCACAGGGTTTTTATGATGCATATTGGGTTTTTAAATTTTGTTGAACTGAGTGTGGTGGGTAAACCTTGGCCAGCTTCCAGACCTTCCCCAGCCATGCTCTCATTATCCCTATTCCACAGGGTAAGAGGAAAGTAAGGTAGAAAAGATCACTGATCAGGGTAAAGACAGAGAGATCACTTACCAATTACCACCATGGGCAACACAGTGCCAGCAACTGCCAGTTAATATAGATTTGGACAGTCAGAAACAAACCCAAAAAGATTAGAACAGCACTGTCACCCTGCCCGTTTCCAGGCTCAGTTTCACTCCCCTGCCTGTCCAGCAACCTCATCCCTTCTTAAATACACTTTTAGAGGCATCACTGACTTTGCTGATGGCCTCAGCTGTGGCCTGCAGTGGATCAAAACCTTAATAATTCCTTGCCTTCCTTGTTCCTCTGAGATCAAATCCTATTAGCAATGTTTGAGGAATGCTCATGCCAATTCTTCTGTCTGAATAATGTGCACTATTCACAATTCCAGGGACAGCATGCGTTTCCCATGTCACTGATTTTTTCACCCAAATTTCTGCAATATGGCTTACATGACCAGCCTTTAACCTGAACCATGCATGACTTCCAAACACTCCCCTTTTTCTTACTGTTAAACCTCTGCCCAACAATTCCCTAAAACAACATTACACTTCAAACTCCAGCTGATACCATAAGATTGTATTTTACAGCTGTTATATTTCAGCATTTTAAAGCTCACAGTATTTTCTATGATGCCATCTGAACTCTTCATGAAATAATTTCTATTCCCCCTCTGCACAGATAGGAATTCTATTATGAGGCACCTTATCTCATGGGCAGGGTTCTTAGTGCTTATCACAATGCCACTTTTCTATTTACATAGTAGGATTGACAAATAGATTCTACCCATATTTTTGTTTACTGAGCCATTTCCTGTGTGGAAACAAATTTGATTTGAAACAGCTCAGAAGTCTAGTGATGGAGAAATCTAATATGTGTCTGTCATACAAAGGTGGGTGAAAGTGCAGCAGTCAAAAAGTCAAAATGGAAAAAGAAAAGTAGATGGGAGAAGGCACTCAAGTTTTACACTATTCTTCTAAACTTTATTTCCAAGACAATTTTTGCTATGCAACTGTCTTATTTCCTCATCAAGCTTCTTAATCCTGTATGATTACTTCCTTAAGTTCCACCCCCTGGATCTACTTCATTCCAAAAGCAGGAACACAGAAGAAAGATTTCTACAAATGAAGGGCACTAGTCTTTGGCAGTCAGAATCACAAAGAGAGAAATGATGCTCACAAAGGCTCCTGTGATTGTTTCAGGATTGATAGGACTTGGGATTGGAAGAGTCTTAAGAACAGAAGAATTAAATTATGAAACAGAGCTGCAGAAACTTTCACATAAGTGCTGCTCACTTCCCCTTCTCATCATTACTTTTTCCCCTTTGTTAAACAGAGATCAATAAAATCATTCTGCTCGTAGGTAGCTGGCATCTCAAACCCATCCCCAAGCTATTCCTATACATTCAAGATGATTCATATGCAGAACTGCAGCATTTAATCTTCATGAAACAGAAAATGTGAGCTGAAACCTCATGAGAACTCCAAAATTCTCTCTGAACTATTACATAAATCCCATTTTAAAATGTTGTCAACTTTGAGAAAAGATCTGTAAATTATACTATTTCCTGAAGACTTTTTTTCTAGGAAAATACTGAAGCATTCCAGTACTCAGATACCACCGAGAAATTTGTTTTCAGACTAAAAGAACAGGAGGAACAAAGGCAGCAGAACAAAAATCCAAGTTTCCTACCTTTTATTCACCAAGTACAAGACTAGCTTTGGATCACTCATCCTACCAGGAATTTCCCAGTGAAAGGGAGAATGCTGGTAGGAGCAGCCTCGAGACTGAGATAGTAACAGATCTTCTGGCAAAGTGTGAAGTGCAGATGGTGTCAAAGATATGCCAATAACTTAAGCAGGAGCTTCCAATAAAATCTCTTGTAGTGCTTATTACACTCTGTGAATCAAAGTGAAAGGGGCAGCCCGGGCTCTTTGGCTCTTTTATTCCACACTAGGCAGTTTAACTACTGTACACCCAAGTGCATCCCCCAGGGAAAAGCCTGCACTCCAGATGCATCTGTGTCTGTCCCAGGCATGAGGTACCTCTAAGCAAGTCAATTCACAGTCTCCAGAGAAGCAAAATCATCATCAGAAACACAGGAATTATTTTCATCTGATCTACCTTCCAGTGACAAAACCATAAACAAATGGGTTTCCTCAAGTATTCCTTTGAGCTCTTTCCAGTTCATCATGGCATTCAATGATCAAAATATAAATGATTTTAAGCATGATAACCTGCTCCTGCCTATGAATGTTGCTCAGAGATTTAAAACCACAGACAAGGCCCACTAAGGCTCCTACCAGAAATCATCAATGCACTTGTAACACCATTGTCCATATAATTAAGCTTCTCTTTCCCAAACTGGAGATTGGAATGCACACTGCAGATGAGACCATTTACTGACAGAAAACTAACACATAAGGTTTAAACACTGAAGTGGCATCTTCATGTTGGTGTATCTGTTTTAATTAGCTTTACTTTTCATGTAGGGTAAATAAAACATTAAGGAGTCAGCCAGACAGAGACACCACAAACTGTTTTTCAAATAGCTCCATGAAATGAGCAAGAATAAAGCTTGAAGAGTGTTATATTTACCTCTGTAGCTCCCAGGGCAGTTTTAAGAACACTGGGTCAGGTACACTGAGACACTGAGAAAATGTGCAATTTCTTTCCCACTGAGCTGTCAAGGCATTCATGCTGTGAATAGCTAACACTCTTCTTTGACAACCAAGCAAATATTTCTATTTTCTGCCACTCTAGGCATGACGTATCTCCACGTTGCCTCAGTTGATTTAGTGCCAATTCAAGTCAAACTTTAGATGTCTGAGCCAGTAACCGGACAAAATATTCTTGATGAAGCCTTGTCACAAACTCATAGACTGCTGCTTAATACATTTACAAATAGTTAGATAGTAAAAAGGGCTGTAAAGCTGAAAAAGCTGCAGAGAAGCAGAACACACATTCACTGAACTGCCAGAATGGAGATTTAAGTGGCACATACAAGTCAAATATGCTGCTGCTCCTATTTATTGTTAACATTGCTTCAAAAACCCCCACGTAAAATTATATAAGAGGATGTTGTTCCTTGAGACTATGTTGTTCCTTGAAATTAATTCTGTATTTCCCATCTTTCCAAAATGCATGTATTTAGAGAAGCATAATTAATAACCAAGTCTATCTGGGCAAGGCTAAATGAACACACCCTATTCAAGTGATAGTAGCATATAGATACTATAAACATTATTTTTTCTTAATACTTTACAAATATAGATATCCAATTACATTTCACTTGTACCTACTGACCAAAAGTTTTCATTTCTGATACTATGAAAGAGGAAGTCAGAATGAAGGGAATAATTCTTTCAGTGGGGACAGATCCTGGATCAGTACTTCAGTCTTGGGTTTTGTTCATGGGGTAAGAATAAGCAGGTAGTAATAATGGTTCAGTGTGTGAATACTCATATACAAAACACAATAAACTATTGAGAGTGCAGACTTTGTGCCAAGAATTTAAAGCACTTTTGAGACAGGATTCCATCCTTTAAGCCGTGCTGCATTACACAGTGTTTCCATACTCAGAGCCTCTCTTTCCAGCAAGATTTGGTTTAGTGTTTTAACTCCCATTCTTACAATCTACAGAGAATTAAAATGCACATTAAGTGACTAAGCCCTGAGCAGCACTTACCAATACTGGCATAGCCAGGTGTGGATGGATCTCCCCCGCTGTTCAAGGAGACCATAAAAGCTTTATCAGCAAGGTCTGCAGTCTTTGGCAAGTCACAAGGATCAGTGTAAACGAGAACACCACCAAACCCAGCATCTTCCAGCAGAGAAAGCTGAGGGAACAAAGCAACACAGGTGACCATTAACAACTATCAGAACACATCATTGTTTTTTTAATTGCTGCTGAGATAGAGGCTTTCCCATGCACCACGTTCTCACCACAGATTGCTCTGTACCAAGCTGCTCTGTTAAAGTGCTTGTAGCACCTTAACAGGTTTTCCTAAGATATAAACACCACCCTGAAAATGCCTCAGTTTTGAGAATAATGTCCCTAAAACATTTTGAGTTGATCTTCCCTATTTTCATGTTATTATCTGTAAGATGTTCTTGCTTAGTTTAACCTCTTCAAGGACATAGCACATACTGAATGTTTGCCTACAATGGCATCAGGATTTCTGGACACAGTTACTCTTCAGTTAAAAGAGAAAATAGGATTTTACAGAACATAAAAAAAAATTAAATTAAAAACTCCAGTCTATCTTATCCAAATGTTTGGATCTGCCTTCTGTCAGACAAATAGCTTTTATTTTGTCTCATTAGAACATCAAAGCTTGAACTGGTAATTAGAGTTTCCAAATATCCACAGATCTGGGCTGGAATATCAGGCAAACTTCCCCAAAGTCAAGGATAAAAGCATCCAAGTATCGTAACCTGCAGCAGCTTTTTTGACTGGAAAACCTCAGATTTTTTTCTTTCATAGAGAACTGAAAAATAAGAAGACTTTATTCCAAAATGGCCGAACTCGAATTGTAATGTGGCAAATACTCCCATGAAATGAGATGACCTTTCTGTGTAATGCTCTGCATATTTGGAATTGACTGAAGACTACTCACTCATACAAAGCTATATTAATTTTTCAGACAGAAGTAATTCAGGTATTTAATAATTATCTTACTATTCACTGGGCTGCTCTACTGAGGACCTTCCAAATGTCTCCAAATGGCCTGAGGAATGACTGCAGGTGCATGATGTTACACAACTCTGATTTCACAGGAACCTGACAATGTTTTACTACACCTCTGTTTCTCAGTTCAATTGTCCTCCTCCTATATTTTAGAACCTTCTTTTTTTTTCTTGTGTATGTATATAATTTTCAATTTATCTCCAAGCTGCTGGTATTAAGGAATGTTTATGCACAGTTCTTTGTGGCTTTACAAGTATGTAAATTGCATGAATATATGGCATTCAGTTTGAGCCTCATAAGCATTTGGTGCTCAGTTCTGCTTTACTCAACAGCTAAGGCAGAAAAAAATATAAAAATAGCAGCCTACTATTTGCAATATTCTAAAAATAGCAATCTACTATTTGCCATTTCTGTAAGTAAATATATCTAATATTGTGATTTGCTAAGACCTTGACACTTGTCTGAATTCAGATAAGCAGATGCAAGTTGAACCTGTGAGTCACTTAATCCACCTATCTTACACAAACAAGCAATCCAGAGATGACAAGGAATGCTTTGAGAGAACTCTAGTCAGATGAGCAGGAGAATGAGAGAAGGTGATTAGCTCAGATGTGTAAAAATACATTACAGACCTTAAATGAAATGCAGGATTTCCCAAATGGTAGGTTCATTTATTATTGTTTTGTTTTGTTTTCAATTCATGTTGGTATTCAGATATTCAGAGAGGATGTGAATGCACAAAAAGTAGGGTGGGAGAACTAGGGACACATCATAGCTAAATGATATAAGAGGCAGGATTTAAAATAACTATTGCCTTTTCCTGCCTCCATATGCAGTATCTTTTTATTAATCCCTGGTTTATTTAGTAGCACACAAAACAGAAAATACTTTTTTTTTTTTAAGAGAGTTTTAAAAACTTTGTACTTAAAAAAAAAAAATCACTATTAAATCCCTCAGTTTTAGTGAGAAAAAGTAACTACACATCTGCTATTCACAAAGTGCAGCAACCACTGCTGCCATGGCTACAATCTCTAGTAAGGAGTTGTGTCACACGTGAAATTACAAAACAGCTTTCAGATTTCAGCTATAATTGCTGCTTTTTAACTTTACAACAGTGACAGCACAACTTTATCAACAATAAATGTGCATTGTTGATTCCATTTTCATCTTAAATACGTCAACACTTTACCAGCCATAAATTGTCCGAGCACAAAGAAGCCAAAGAAGGTTCTACATATTTTTTTACAAGGCAGAAGATTGTAGATTAATTTTTTCAGGTAAACCAGTGCACATCTATTTAAATGAATGGATTATTTTAGATTGCAAAACCATCCAACAGCAAAATCCGCTCATTACGATTTTGGATGTATGCACTGTCCCTCTCCCAAAGCCATAAACATCTCAGAACAAACTGGAAACAACAGAACCCTTGAAAACAGATGCTGGTGCCTGCTGTTGACCCTTTAGCTATTTATGGCTGCTAAAGTCCTCAGTTTTTAGAGTTACCTTAAAAAATGTGACTGTTTCAATTCAGTATATTAAATCACACCATAAAACATTCTGAACTCAGTTTAATCTAATATGAGACACCTGCTGCTTTATCAAAGGCCCTGTTGTGTACCTGGGGACAGATTAGCCTTGTAAACTCTACACACCACCAGGCACCATTAAATTGCCTTTTAAAGATGATATGGCTGAAGCAGTGAAGAGACAGATTGCAACAGTCTGTAGAACTTAGTTTGGCTCTAAGGGGAACTCAAAGCTGCTTCTCCTTTTTAACTGCACCATCTCTGAGATGTGGCAGAGGAAACATTTCCCTTTGGCAATGACACACAGGTAACAGAGCCCAGCTCTCTGCTCCTCATTTCAGACAAGCTTTACTGTGGGACTTCAGCCACAAACCCACTGGCAGGTATTGGGTCCAAAACAAGCAAGCTGAGCTGAGGAAGAAGAAAAGAAGCGCCAAGAAACAGGGGCCACTACCTTTCAAGGGGGGCTTCAATGTGTTTTAGCTCATCTGAGGCCAGTGTGCACCTGAATGAACAATAAATTAGGGGCTATATTAATGATCTGAACACAAAACAAACCTACCAAAGAGATCAGACAGTTAATCTCCAGCATAATGCTTAAGAGCTGCCCATCAGTGACTGGTGATAAGCAGGGAAGCAATGCAGCAGGTACTGGCCTCAAGCTGTATTTGTTATCTTCCACCTGAGTGCAAAGACTGACTCTCTGAAGATCTTTTCCCCTGGTCTCTTCTTCTTAGCTGAGACCATCCTTGCACCTTGTAAGCACCACACAGCACAAAACCAATCAGGTACTCAGCCTTCATTATGTTCCAGGGGCTACACTGGACTGGTTACCTGCTAACCTCAGAAAATTAAAAACATGCACACTGAGGCGTGGAGCTGCTCCAGCAGCACCCTGACTTTCCAGATGAACATAAAGTGTGACTGAAGCAGCACTACTCTGATGTTCTGTGCATGGGAGCCACATCTGGGGTTGAGTTTAAGCTCTCATTTCATGGGCAGAGATCAGAAAAATCACATCACACTTTGGTCTCACCTGGATTACAGCAACTGTGAGTGCAGAGGGTTTCTTACACTATTCTCTCACTGCATCTAAACAGCTTAGATCCTGTTTCTAGAAGCTCTGATCCAGCAAGACCCTGATGTTTAAAGATAATTAAATAAGCATGGCATCTTTTCCCTCTCTTTTGTTGATTCCCAGCAACAGTTCTGCTACAAATAATTTAGGAAGAAGCAATACATGGTTCCTAACAGTGGTGGTTAACAATGCTTATGGATGCACCAGGAAAAAAGAAAAAAATGTGATGCAAGTAACTTTGGCTTATATCAACCTACTAATTGCATATTCAAATAGCTTCTCATTATTAGCAATTCTTCTCACCATATTTGAAAGTGGTTCCAAAATATGGACAAGCCTTCTGAGAACCCACTGGACAAACAGTTCTCCCCCTCATGGTGTTTACAGTATCAGCAGAGCAGTTTGTGCTTTGGGAGGTACAACACCAGCCCTATTACTGACAAATATTGCCCAAATCCACTTTCTAAACTTGTCCATTTATGTGTCCTGATCCACAGAAATTACTGAGCCACAGATTAGTTGGCACAGAAAACTTATTTCACAGGAAGAAGTATCTCAGTATATCTCCCTGAAACCTAATGAAAATGGGATATTGAGCAGACAAGAGGCAGATGCTGTTAATACATGACTGAGAAGGCATTAATAAAAACTGAAGAGCTTACTCCTTAATGGAAGGGGGAAAAAACATGGAAGAAATCAAGAGACAGAGTGACAGATGTAAAGGAATACAGAAACTTGTCCACAGATTAGACCACAAAATCCAGCCTCAAGAAACAGAGCTGTGAAAAATCTGTTCCCTAATCCATAGAACAACCTGTTATTTTATTGACTGATACATTATTTAAGATAAAGCAGTTCAGTACAAGATACATTGGCTTACAATTCTATATAGCAAGTGACTTTGCCATCATGGAAGATTCCATTTTTACTCAAAGCAAGTAGCACTAACAGTGTATCTGGAAAACTTGATTTAAAATACAGCAACTCCCAAACACATTCCAAACCACTTGTAGAAAGATTTTCAATCAAATTTTAGTGCTGGAAAAAAATGATCCAGATCTCTTTATTTTACTATAGGTTCCCTACTGTTATTAGGGTCAATACAAATCCAGTGGCATTTTCTTATCTGATCTAATTCTGCTTTCAACATAAGGATTCAGACTTTCAATCCTCACATAATAATAAACAAAACAATATGAATTAGCTACACAACAGTATTTAAGAGTTCTCTTCTATCCCATTATGTATCATGTACTATGCTAGTATATTGAAAAAGTCTACATTTCAAAAAGCCCTTTATGCACACCTTGATGTCTGAAGTCAAAAGTGCCTAAAAATGTAGTTCTCATCTTCAGAAGTCATTTATATGAATGGATTTCTCACTATTGAAAGTGTATCCTCACTCCTGTACACAGATAATCACAATAATAGATAATATTGGGCTGCTCATTGAAACTTCTCAGAGGTTTTTGAAGGTTTTTCTATATCAAAAATATGTCTGTGTCTGGCAAAGTAACAGAAACCTAAATAAAGAGATAAAACATGCTTTAGCTACATGCACTTACAGAGTCTTAAGGAGATTTCTTTTTTAACAACTAAAATGGCAGTTTACTTAAATCTCCTTAAATCTGCACACAAAATTGCAAAGATTGTATTTTACACAATGACTGCCTAAGTGTTAATGACATCACAGTTCATTAGACAACAAAGGCCTTTAAGTGTCAGCCACTGACAGCAAAGTTAATTTGGGATCATGCTGTTACTCTAATATACAACCTCCTCTTTGTAACTTCAGGCCAGAACTCTTCCTCTTCTTAAAGGCAGATTCACAATCTTGCTGTTTATTACAAGTCCAACCAGTGCTAACAAAGCAAACCAAGGACATAAGACATTTGTAAAATAAGAAACAATATCCTTATTTTGTCTCTATATAATTGTGATCCCCTTTTCTCTGTCCCTTCCAGGTGAACCTCATGAAAATGCATGCAGAATTTTATATTCAAAGCCATAATACATATGGAGCATGGAAACAAAAATAAAGACAAACTAATCAGTAAAAAAAAATTGTATGTCAAAAATACATGGAAAAAATAAACATTTGTACCTAATACATATTATTCGAAGTAAAATCAAATATATTAATTTTTTAAAATCTCTTATTGTCATTATACTTCAGTGCAATGATCAGCATTAATTAGACAAATAACAGTAATCAGTTTTTAACTGCTGTATTTTTCAATTCATAGTGCAATGTGCAAAAGACATGGTTCATTAATCTGAGACACAGCTTTACTGGACAGGTTAACAGTTATTAATTACTCTTTTCTACTGAAGTCCCAATTAAAATCATGATGCTCTGAAAGGATCTCCCATCTCATTTTACTAATTGGCAGTACGTAAAATTATGAAGCAAGAGCAAAGGTACATTTAAACATGTTGAAAGATCTCACTGACACTGTATCTTTTTATTTCTGTAGCATATTGGGTAGAAAAGTAAGATTTAGATGCTGTGGGTATAATCAGATGCTGCTCTCCTCTCAATTACCTACTGTAATACAGAGCATTTGGAAGGGGTAACACAAACAAAACTCAAGGTGGAAAAAACCCATCTAAATACACATATCTTCATCTGTATACCACTCCTCCAAATCACAAGTTTGTAACAAAGTAAAGTTTGGTTTCACCTTGTATTTTTAATACTGCACTCGATGTTTAATCATGCTCCAGGATTCCCCATCACAAACATCAAGTGATGTTCAAAGGAATTTGGTGGCAACACTCTGTCTGAAGAGGTTTTGGCTTTTGCTGATCAACCCTCAAGGTGCTGTGCAAATAAAAAGGGATGGAGGATGCAGCCAGTTTAATGGGGACCATAAAAAGAAACACATCTTTCCTTTCCAGCTCAAACACTGTCCTTGCCTGAGGAATGGCATCATTGTTATATTGAACAAACAGGGCTGGGAAAGGGATTAAGCTGCATAAAACTTCCAACAGCTATAAATGCATACACAGTGGTCCCATAAATGACAGGCTATTGCCATAAAGGTCTTAGAATATTGCAATGGAATTTATCAAACTATTCCTGCCATACAGCGACATATATAGGAACAATACAAAATCAAAGAGTTGCTCTGTATCATGGCAAGACCTTAAGACTTTGATGCAGTTACTAGCACAGAAATGATAACATGAAGTGCATTTATTTGTTGAAAGAATCTGAAAAGCACATCTAAGATTTTTTTATTACATTTTCTATAATCACTTTCCAAACTAAAACTGGCTTTCACAGTTCTCGATTTTCAAAATTCTGTCCTTTTTTTAATATCTAGAAAATTATTTCTAGGGAAGAGTCTCCTTTTGTATTTCTTGGATGTCCCACACATTGTGGGAAGAAAAGCAGAAGAGAAGAGGAAGAAACTTTACAATGTTAATCACAAAATCCTGCCTTTGAGTGATGGAGCTGCATGGCAGTGATGAGTAAGAGCCACTTTGTACATCAGTCTACCATCAATTATATTTTTAAGTAAATTTCTCTGCCAGCTAAGTGCTATCCAAGGACAGTAGACTTCTCAGTGAACAGTGGTCACAAGCTTGTTGTGTGCTGGTTTGACTGGAAATCCACTCACTGACCTCTGGACAGCTGTGGCAGTTGAGGAAAAACTTTTGGAGACCTCCCCCCCAAACCAAAAATCATCTTGGTTTAATTCTGTAATCCTTGCACAGAAAAATTTTTAACATCCTGCTCCTACATGTGGTATTAAGCTTATCAAGAACTGAATGTTCTGTCCCATACTTTTTCCTGTTTGCTGCCTGCTCCTCTTCTATACAGTTTTATCAAAGAAAAGTAATTTGTTATGCATCAGCAGTTTTTAAAAATGGAATTTTTCACAATAGGATATTTGGACAATTAAACATAAGCCAGATATACTGCCAGTTCCCTGTACTAGATTTTAGCAACTTTTAATACAAATTGAGTGCATATTTTATTGCCAGATCTTGCTTACCACTGCTAAGAAATTCACAATGTTCAATCTAATTAAAAATGAAATTGAACTACAATTCCCTAGAAACAAGGGCTGATTGGACTCAATAAGCTTTACTTAATTTATTTCAGAAACAAAATAATTGAATTGCTTACAGTCCAGAAAAAAAAAGCTCCATTATTTGATGAGTATATAATACAAAGCCTTTCATATTGCTATTGCATTCCTACATCTTCAGGAAATACTACTCACTTCTAAATAAGCATGTAGATGAACACTGGGTGCATAATAAGTATCATTAAATATTCAGTAAACATTAAAAAGAAACAGGCTGTATGAATGTCCAGATGAGCAAGCTCCAGAAAGCCAATAGCATTTCCCTGTTCACACTGAAACTGTTGTTTCTGATTATGTTTATGGTTATTCCAGCCTATGTTTAGACTCTATTACAGAGAGAATAAAGCTGAAGATCCATCATACAAAAAACAATTACACAAAGATATAATTATAATCTTGCTAAATCATCAAGAATAAACTGATTAGACCCTTTGTTGGATTTTATGCATTCTACCCAACTTTTAATCCAAATCCACTGAACTGCCAACAGAGCCACAGACCAAAGTCAAATCTACCAATGTCCCCTTACTTTTCTCTTTTCTTTTTTTTCTTATTTATTTCTTTTCCTAGAAAAATTCAGATCAGCAGATCTGATTTTCAAGCACTATTCCCAGCACAGGGCACCTCTCTCCCAGAAAGATGCAATTTCAGATTCCCCTCACCCTTCTGCACCTTGTGCAGGGCACAAAACCCACAGCAGTACCCCCCCGGTGGGGTGGCTGCAGCTCCACTCTGCCTGCAGCCACTCTGCTCACCACAAACATTTGGGGCACCTGCACCCAGCCTCAGGGGGCTCTAACCTCTCTGCAATCTTTTTCTTCTCACTTTTGACTCCAGCAGCAGGCTCCCAGCCAGGAGATACCCCAGTCATAGGATCACAGAATGGTTTGGATTGGGAGGGATCTTAAAACTCATCTCATCCCAACACCCCTCAAAATATCAGTAAGAATAAGGGAGAAGATGAGCAGAGAGCAAGGGAAATATGTAATTTGTACAAACACCCCTTACTGTGCCTCATATGCAGTGTAAACTCAAAACCTTTGATTTTCTCTACAGTTTTTTCTCAACTAAAATATAAATATCCTTGTGGCTCCTGGAATATGTATTTTCCAGTACCAACACTGGAAGTTAGCAGTGTTGAAATGAAAACAGCCCAAGCCATCCTTCTGTCTCCACAATAAAAGCAGGATTATGACTCTTCCAGCTCCAAGAGTGCAGCTGTTGTAGGGATCCACCAAGGCATCAGCAGCTGCTCTCAGAACCCACACAGCAATCAGTCACAAATTAGCCATTAAGGCACATTTGCTGCCCCAAGTAATTTCATATTAGCACAATTCTTAGATTGTTGAAACATAGCTGCCTTCACTGGACCTGTGCAAAACCAATACCTATTCATTTATTTTATTATTCTCACAATTCTTATCCAGTTACTAGTATTGGGAAATTCTAGTCTTTTGCTTTGGTTTTTTCTTAAGTACAAAACATACTCCCTGCTCAACTCTTTCCTGGTCTATACACTGTATCCAGGTTTCATGCTTATAAATAATGCCTAGAATGTAATATAACAGTCTCTTTTGAGACTGCATAACATTGTTATATATTTTTAAATTTACATTTTATTTAATTTTATGTTTCCAAGTAGAACATATAAAGATACCGAATGTGCTATATGTAAGCCTCAGGCATATCTATATATCAACTAGAAAAACTGAATATTATTAATTGGTTAATGATTATTTTAGCTTCATTTATGGAAAAGAGCAGTGTTTAACTACTTGGTTGCATGCCTTTAAGTAAATCAATAGTCAGAATGAACTTATTTGTCTTCCTTATTAGAAAAACAGTCACAAACTAGGAGTGATAAAAGAAATAATCATAAAGAATGTGCCCCAGTGCATAAAATTTCAAGAACTATAAATATTAAAGATGTTATTATAAACCTTAGCAATAAAAGTTCTTTATAAATTATCAGTACAGGTTTCTGCTCCTAAGCTCCCCTAGAAATTCCAAAATTAATAATTAGGCTAGTCTTGATTTTGTTTCCTCACTGACATTTCAGAAACTAGATTTTTTTTCCACAAGAACTTATTCATCAACTGTGCTACACAGGACATATCATGAGTGCATCTTTCCTACTGAACATCAAGGTTTAAAGTGGAATATGTAATAAACTGAAGCACCACTTAATGTATAACCCTGGTACAGCACAACTGCGGGCCATCTACACAAAAGATATAACAGCTGAAAATGCCAACATGTGCAGCTTTTGTGTCTTCCTAGGTCCTTTCTTTTTCACTGCTTTCCACTCAGCACATCAGTAAAACAGAGCTCTGCCTCCTCCTGTGACCTACTAAATAGCCCAATTCACCAAAATGAAATAGTAGAAAGAGCTACATGAAGGAGGTCCAAGGTTGAAGCACTTGATGAGAACAGGGAAGGCAGCTGGATTAGTTTGGCAGTCACAAAGCACTACAAAGTCATTCATTCTCCAGCAGATAGGGAAAAAAAAAAAAAAAAAGCCAAACCAACCACCCCCAGCTCCTCTTCAGTAACACCAGTCTACAATTAGTTCCAAAACATCAATCCAAAATTATGACCTTCCCCTGTCTTAAAAAATAAAGTTAAAAATATAAAATGTGAAAAATAGGTCCAGCTTGCTGTCACTAAGACTTTTTTCATGCAGTGATCAGGAAAGGAAGACTCCAATAACAAAACAAGGTCATACAAGGGTGGTTAAGAAAGATGTGGTAGTAAAACCCTTGCTCTGTCACTCTTCTCAACTAGGTCTTTGACAGAACATTATTTTTGTCATTCTCTGACAATTTTTGGGGAAGGAAAAGAAAGACCAAAAGAAAATATCTTTTGAAACCTTGTACATTAAAAACACAGCTCCCTCCAATGGGCCCACAGAAAAGATTTAGCACCACTTACAGCTCCTAGAACTCCACTAAACTTTCTAAATGACAAACAGAATACTGCAGTTATAAGATGAATGAAAAAGAAATACAATAAAACTCATGATCAATCAACATCTGTTACACCACTGTAACTCCTAAGACAGAACTTGCAGAGAAAATCTTTAAAGAATATACAACTTCACTCTGGGGGAAAAGAAAAAAAACAAACTGAAAACCAACAGCCAAACAAATGCCAACCCCAAAGCCTCCAAACTAAAAACCCAAATAAAAGCTTCATCTCAACACCAAGTTACACCACAGGACCATGTAATGAATGAATGGTCTGACACAGAATGAAGACCACAATCACAGGCCCTGGTGTTTAGCCCAGGAGAGAAATCTATAGAAAATCAGGGAATATTTCCAAGTTCAGAACAAGCATTTTCTCTTGCAATAGGTTTGCAAAAGAGACAGAGTGAAATAAAAAAACCCCACAAACAGAAATTTCTGTTCTCAGCCATTAATTTCCTCTCTTTGCCGACTGACAGTGGTGACTAATTTTGTACTTGCTATTGCTTCTAAATAAAAAGGTGAAAAGGAAGCCAGTTCAGGGTTACAGGGCAAGCTTACTTTCGCATCATTACTAATGGAAAACGCATCTCTATCCATTCTGTTTAGAAAATTGGTAGTTACTGAAATCCTCGTGCCTAAGCCTGCATTTAACTGCATCAGCTTTACACCAAAGTAACACCCTCAATGTCAATAAACTTTAATTGGTAAGAAACTCAAAGTCAGGCTTTCTGACTTTTATTTGTTGGTCTCCTCTCTGAAGTAACTAGCGACTAGATGAGAGGAAAATGCCTCAAATTGCATCACAGAAGTTTCAATTAGATATTAGGAAAAATTCTTCACCAAAAGGGTGAAGCATTGGGAAAGGCTGCCCAGAAGTGGTGGAGTCACCATCCCTGGAGGGAATTAAAAGACATGTGGATGTGGCACTTGGGGACATGGTTTAGTGGTGGGTTTGGTTGAGGGAAGTTGAGGATCTTAAAAAAATCATTTCGCACCTAAATGATTCTGTGATTCACTGTGTATGAACCTAATTCTCTCAGGGGATGGAAAAATAAAATACACATAATTTTTATGATTCTTTTTGATAGCAAATGCTAAAGATTAATCCTAAAATAGACAAAGTACATAAAGATAGTTAATTGTAGAAATAGACACGATTTAAACAGAGAAAGTAATTCATACTCATCTTTCCAACAAGTGCCTACACAGTTAAGATACTTAGAGCAGAATGACAGGGGTTTTAAAATCAAATTTACCTTTTTGAGTTTTTGCCAGCATCTACTAAACTGTCCTTCCATACAAGATTTCTGAGGAGAATTATCTGTTCATATGCCATTTCATGAATATACTGAGTTAAAGAGGCAGCTCTGACAGTAAAATCCTGGCACAGATCAGCTCTTTGCTCCCAATATGACAATCTTTGATTATTAGAAAACAGCATAAGACTTTGAAGCCTGTTTTAGGAATATTTATATTAATTTCATCTCACAGTCATTGATGCTACATTCCAGGCTTACCATTTAAGATCTTTTCTGCAACAAAATAACAGAAATTTTCTAGAAAACACTCTTTTGGAGGGGCATTGTTTTATGTTGGGTTGGGTTTTTTTTTTCCTCTTCAAGTTTAATTAGAGAACAGGATTATAGTAGTGTTAAAGACATCTTTTTTCCCCATCATTTACAAACATCTTCAGAGGCTAAACAAATCATCATGTAACACACCTTGACCATGAGACACCAACTAGCTTAATTCAGGGATAAAAGCTTAACATTTGTTTGGGTGTTTTTTAAAGAGATTTGTTAAGAACTCATCACACTGTCTATTAATCTTGAGACCAAGGAAAAAAATCTTTGTAATACCCTTAAAGGGCAAAGACTAATGTTTATCATGCAGTTGGTACCTTCCAAATTACATCAGTTACTCTGGGCTGTTCAGATTTAGACTGAAGCTGGAATATTTTGTGCATTTTCCTTTTTTTTTTCCCACCTCATAATAAATGGTAAAGTATTAGCAGAGTTTTATATACCTGCTTTCCAATGTCCAATTCTGTATCAAGAAAGTATCTACATAGAGAACCTCATCACCAAAAGCTACTGCAGAGATAAACAGACTCAGACCTAAAATATCCCATTTCCCAGAACAGTCATGATTATAATTAAATTGCACCAGACATATCCTCCACTTCAGGGAGTCAAGACACTTATGATTGCCATTTCCAGAAAAGGGATAGAAGGGAAAAAAATATTATTTTCTACTTGCTTGCAACCCATCTTCCTCCCTTAAGCACAAGCTGTGCCAAGGAAGGATATCAGGCTGACAGAGGGCATTTCTTACATGATGTTCTCACAGTGAAAGAAAGGAGCAGAGATTTTTCTGGTCAATAAGAACTTCCTGACAGAAGACTAAGCAGCTGATCAATCTAGATGAGAGACTGTGTGTGCACTTCACCATGACAGTGCATGATGACAGGATTGCAACAATAAAGGTGCCATGTGATGGCCATGACCTTATTGTCATGAGAGAGTTTTACCTGACCAAACATCACCCATGGCTACTTCTGCTGAAGGGGAATTGTTCTGTAAAGTGTACTGTACAACACATTTAAGTGTGGTTTTTATATTAAATAAAGTGAGTTTTAATGTGCTTTAACATCAAGTGGTGTTTTTCTATATTCTTCTGGAAACCTCACTGCATAAAGTGATCTGTTTACTGAGAATGAAGATCTCTTGTATTAACAGTCAAGATAATTTGGATCTGAAAAGTAAGGTTTTCTTGATATTAAATAACATACTTGTAGTTTTATTCTGTTTGCTATTGAACAGGAAAAGGGAGAAATAGGCAATTTAAGCCACCCTTTCCCTGTTACCACTGGTATCACCAAGTATTGAACAATTCTGCACTGTTGGCAGGTCAGAAGCAAATCTCATTTTCTGAATTTTCTGTATGCCTTGAAATTACTTCACTTTCAAAGAAAATAAAGCACATTGAGTGACAATGTCAGATTTTGTCCTTGCAACTTTCAGTGAATCTGTACAGTGTGCATATCAAAGTTCGTCCAATCAGGTATACTTGCAAATAATAAAAATGAGTAAATGATCATTTAAATCAAGAATTCATTAAAAATACTACATTTTTTGTAAGAGTCATTTTGCAATTACAAAAAGTTCAAGTTTTTCTGAAAAAGCACATATGGAAACAAAAGGCATTTGCAAACAGATTCTATTGTAAGTCAAACGTCACAGCAAAATAGCAAAAATTTCTGTGTATGATAGTTTCACATACATTTTTTTAAATGCTAATATCTTAACCTTTCCTAATTAGCTATTTTTGGATGAATACCACTACACTGAAAAGGAATGAAATTTAAATTAAATACTCTATAATGAAAATTTCTATACTCACACTTCCAACCCTGCTTTGCTGAATAGAGCAAGTGCCATCTTTTAAAGATGCTTCCACTAATGTCAGGTGTCAAGCACAGTGCAAATAATATACTTGGACTCCTCACAGGTACTCCAAACCAAGAAAAAAATGCATTCTGCTTGGACTGGGACTGTTCTTAGGCAGGAAGAGAAGGCCAAATCCCAGCTCTCCTAATGCATTCCAAATGCCTTCCTTGTATCACCTTTTTAAGGAACATGGCAGCACCTTACCATGGTAAGGGACAGTAATTTCTACACAGATGCTCCAGACTAATTAAATTCTAATGTCTTATAAAGATTTCTTCAGCCTGTAATCCAAGAATGGCCTGAACTAGCAAATTTGGGCTCGCCTTTTTTCCTTATACTAATATGAGAAACAGGAATGGGACATGCCCAGGTGGATAAGTGGATTAAATGTTATCATTTTTCCTCTGAGATTACAGTGGAGGCCTGACTGAAATGAGTTGTCAGGTCAGTTCCCCAGTGGACCTTTTATAACATAAACCCATCACATATAACTGAATACTGATAGAAGAGGCAATATAGTCAATTCCCACTCCAGGGAAAACCCAGATTGACTCAGAAGTGAAATATATGCTTCCATCTTATTGAAAGGGAGGCCTCTCTAGGTCACCTCAAGGTCACCCCTGAGCCTGTGTGCTAAGAATTCTTGTGTCTGCATAATAACTGACAGTGGGAAAACATAAATACAGGTTCAACTGTCAGAGCAGGCACTCCTCCAGCCTTCACAAAATGCAAACACTCTGTCCTCCATCTAAAATATTACCTGTATCTACACATAACTGAGCTGCCCTGAAAGCTCAGCCCATGCACGTTCTGTGATTATTGACAATTACAAGGCTTTCCTGGGCAGCTTTGTGAGAGGTTGGGTTTGTTTGGTTAAGGGTGCTTTATCTGATGAAGAGACTGATTTTTGGAGAAATCTGAAGTGTACAAGTGATGTGAAATTTAAAGTAAATAATGAAAAATTGCACTAGTTATTTGAAAAAAACAACGAAAGATTACACCTAAAGTCAATCAAAGGAAAGTAGCCCTCAACTATTTTCCTTATGGTTCTAGTGACTGTGATCATGTGATTTTTGTTTTCTTTCCCAATGAGCATAAGAAAGTTCAAGAATCTCTTTATTTGCAACAACCCTGATTGATTCTATAGATCAAAAAGCATTACAATCAATGCTTTAAAAAACAAAAACAACAAAAAAAACCTCAACAAAATAATCAATTACTTTAATGAGCACAACTCCAAATATGGAGAATTGCTGTCAGAAGAGTATGTTCAATACTAAAAATAAACAAAAAAAGCACAAAGAAAAACCCCAGAAGCCAAATACAAAACCCAAACTCACTTAAAAACATGAGAATGTAGCAGAATAACATACAAAGGAAGCTGCCATTTTGTTAGGCCTAAATCAAGAGAACACAACATAAGTCTAACTTTGTTGCACATGTTTGTGAATTATTCACTGAGACCTAAAGAGGAAATTAAAATGTTTGAGATCTGATATTGAAATGCACAATCTTCTCCTGTTAAGTGAAAATATGTTCGCTGTGGTAGAACTGCCTTCTGCACAGAAGGTTAGTTTAATGTTTTGGCAATCGAAACAAAATATTCCAAGTGGTTATTGCTGTACTTGCAAAGAGGGTGCCAATTATATTTGCCATGATGGACTTGGTGTTTTTCTTTTCAAATTCATGCACAGGCATCAAGAGGCCCAAATGGCTAAAAGTGAAATTTTGACTTTGGCGTTCCATGGCATTATGCAGTCAAAGAGAAAATTAAAAAATATAATGCTAAAAGCCACCTCTTCCCTCTGCAGGGAGGACATGCAGTTACATATTTTAACCATCTATGTTCAACAAAATCCAGCTACAGGCAATCTGAAAGGAGCAATTCAAATAATCCCACGGAAAATAATAAAAACTTTCCACAGGCTGGTTATTATAGAATGTAAAATATAAAGCCCTGGTTCCATGGATGCAAATGAAAAGGTTGGATCTCAGCATCCAGCAAGTCCATGTTTCTACTCAAAGTTCTGATCATGTGGCAAATTACAGGTGTATTTGAAAAGGTAGAATTCAGATTTTCATGCAGAAATCACAAATGTTGATTTTGTGAACCAGTTCTCAGAGTTGAATCTCTAAAGCCTCAGAGAACCAATGCAAAAATCAAACCAAGGTCTGGATATCCTGAAGAGACACAAGGCATGAAAATAATTCTTCAGTTGAGTAATAAAACACTGATTCTAGGAACAGAACTGTTTACTTCTATAATCTCCTAAATCATGTTTTACATAAATACTTTATTCAAGAATAGTGACTTTTGATACTTTTTAACCCAGTTTCTCAGTTCACAGATACGTAAATAAACTGATTACTATGAAGCATTCTGAAATGAGGAGAAAAGACTTAAAAGAGCGTAAAATGTCAGAGAAAAATCATAACCTCTTCTTAATAAAATAATAAACCAGCAGCTACTCTAGAACATGCCATACAAGTCACACCCACTACAGAACGAGGGCAGTACTTATATAACACTTGTTGCCTGAAAAAAAATGACCTTTTCCTCTGATCACTATTCCAGAAAATATCAAATATAAGCAGGATGTACCATGCTGGTCTCTGCCTCTCCTCTGCAGAGCTGTTGGAGGGGGAAGTTCTGAAGATTTCTGGCATTGCTTCACCCAGTCCAGTGGCTGACACCTTGAAAGAACCAAAAGATCTGTTCTGGTAGGATGAGATTTTATATATTCATCCCTCATCCCTACTCAAATCTCATGGATCTTCAATTTTATTTTCCTGCTTTCCCAGCTGTTGTTGAAATGTGCTGGGAACACACAAGCTGGGAAAAGGCCCAGATAATTTGTCTGTCAATGTCTCTTTTGTGAAATCCAAGCTCAACTAATGCAAAAGACCAGCTCAATTTGCAGCTTGAGTAGGAAAAAAATAATTCCCTACACAAGCAACAAAAGGAGGGCCAAGACCACAAGCAGAAGTATGACCAGTGCATCTGCAGGAAAGGAAAATTAAAAAGGTTTGGATTTTCTAAAGGAAAGACAAAGTGGTGTTTCCCATTGCCCTGCACACAAGTAGCTGGTCATGTGTGGATTTAGGGAACAAGCTGAGGGAATGGATATCTTTGCTCAGCTCTGCTTCAGAACAGCTGTAAATCCATTTCACTTGACTTTGCACCATTTATCAGGACATAGCACACTCTCAGGCTAAATTGGATGATTGCATTTACTACTCACTTTTTAAGGGCTTGATAAAATAGAAAATTATGCTTGAGTTTCACACCTCTAAAATCAGACAAGGGCTTCAGAAGACCCCAGAATGAATTCTTTATGAGTCAGCCATTGTCCATGTTTGAATGGAAGCCATTTAGTGTCTCACTCAATTGTACTGCAGTAAAAGGAGGAGATCTCCTCAAACACTGATCAGCCTTTCCCCTCAGGAAAGAGCAATCCATTATGGGAGCTGGACTAATTTTTCAAAGGATACATTCAATAGATGCAGCAAATGTGCAATTAAACAGCCAATTGAGTATATGAGTATTTAGAATCATTTCCCCAAGAGAAATATAAGTGTTTAGGGTTACTGAAGAGAACAGGACTATGCACTGAGTCAAATCAGCAAGAATTCAGTGTTTGACTCACCAGCAGGACTTCAGAAATTTCTGTATCGACATAGAAGAGAAAGAGAGAATAGGAACTACAGCTGGGAACACAAATCTGCAGACCAGCAGTGCCTTCTCAAAACATTCAGGGAAAACTTTGTGGCATCAGAAATGCAGAATAATCAATACCTACTTTTGGTCATTAACTTACATTTCCCCTTGTTTACTCTGCTAATGGCACATCTCTCCTTCCATGCAATCAAATCCAGGGGTTTGTAAGCAAAAAGGAAATGATTAATAACCAGAAGTCCTTTTACTGATGCAACCAAAATGTTAATTACTCGAGAATATTGACAAGTTGTGCTGTAATTATGCTTCCTTCCAGACATCAATTGCTTTTCTCCTACCCCACCCCTTATATTCTTCTTACTGCTTACAAGGGCAAATTACTTTTTCCCATTTCTACTGTAAAAAGTGGAGTGAGAATTCCCCCTTTAATTTACGGCAGTGCACTTGACTAGGGGGATAAGAGAGCAAATTTTTGTCAACTATTTCATACTCATGTGGACAGATACAGATTGGATTTATAACTGCACTGGCACTGCTTCACTTTTAGGTGGCACAGGTCACAGTACATCATCCTTCAAATGCTGGATGAAGTTGGAGGAAAATTGACATGCTCAGCTAAAAATTACTGTGGATACCAACAGCCCTGTAGGAACTGAACACGGGAGCTCAGTGAGACTTGGTTCCAGTCAGAAATACAAAACCACTGTTAGTGACTTTCTATTTGACTGCTTTTTTAGTCAACAGCTATAGATTTCTCAGGTCAGTAGCACTTCTTTATTTTCTTTCCCACAGTACCTCACACTGAGGGGAAAATGTATTGCAATTGGTACTTTCAATTTGTTTTTTACCCAGCTATGTTTAAACTAAGTTTACCAATAAAGAATTAAAATATGACTTGAGGATGAAGCATTAGGTCATAAATCTGGGCAGAGAGACTTGGTTTTTTAACTCTGGTACATTTCCTCAGTGGAATGGGGTGCATTTTTTAGTCCACCCAACCCAGATCAGATTTATGATGTGGAGGCAGGGTGTCCCCAGGCTTCTCTAACTATTATGGTTTGTTCCTTCTGTTCAAAAGGAGCATGAAAGCATTGCTGTCAGTCAGAGCAACAGGAATATAGCTGAGAATTGTGTCTATTAATCTCTCAAATGTCTCACTTTCTGATGAAGGAAGGCCAATTGTCTTTCTTTGAAACAAACATAAACCTTCTCAGCATTCACTAAAGAGCAAAATAGCTTATGCAGGATTCCATTAATCAAAAGTCAGGAAGAGGCCAACAGGTGACTAAAATAATCATTCAAANATGAGTGTGAAACCTCAGTTACACAAACACCTTTTTTGTACAGCTTCTTCTTCTTCTTCTTCTTCTTCTTCTTCTTCTTATTATTATTATTATTATTATTATTATTATTATTGTGCAGTTTTTTTTAAGACCTAGGTAGAATTTGCTTATATAGGAAGTAGAGAAGAAATGCAAGGGGCCCATTCCTTAGACTGTGTGATATCTCCCAGATTAAAGAGGATGTTTGAGGAAGGGGAAGGTTAAGAACATGAGTACACTAAATCTGATCCTTGGGGTAGGAGAAAAAGGATAAAGAATAAAAGCAACTAACTCAAAGGAGAGAATCTCTGATAAATTCAGGAGAGATAAAGGCTAAGGAAAAAGGTCCACAAAGCCACTAGTGCTTCCTCCAAGACAAAAAGAGAACTAGCATACTCTGTACAAATATAAACTGGCTACTTAGCAAACTGCACCAACAATTTGGATGAATCAACCTGACTTCAGTTTGGACTATCAAAAGAAACTCAGGATTTTGGGAACTGAGATAAGATTTTAAGAGGATGGTAAATTAGAGAAAACCTGAAAAACAGAATGCTATAACATCCAGTGGATGTTACTAGATAATCCCTTCAGACCCAGATCCCCAGGTATAGTTTTACATGTCTCTATAATTTTTATTTATACTGCCATATCTGTGGCTTGACTTTTTGAGAAGGGCTTTAGGAAAGGATATAATATCATTAAAAGTCCCATAGCACTCATATGGGGAAATGTGTGCATATAAAGACTTTAGGAGCCTTGGAAAAAAATTCTACTGTCCAAAAAAAGGCTACAAAAGCCCCAACCAAAACTTCAGTGTCCTTAATAATGAAATGCATATCAAATGTTTATGTTCCCTTAAAAATATTTGCTTTTTTAACATGGTTTTTATTTGTATATTTATATGCACATGCTGTATATATGTATATAAACATACACACATATATTCGTGTATCTCTAGGGAGGGAGGAAGGGATGGAAGGAAAGGGAGGGTCCTCATTAAATTGAGATTTACAATGTAAACCATCATCTCCACAATTGTATGTGCTAGCCATAAAAAGTACCAAAAGGAAGGAAATAAACAATGTAGACATTGTAGAAAAGTGAAATTACTTTTTCCAAAGTAAACTTATTTAAAATTAACACAGTTATTAAATTGAACCCTTTTTCAAATTGCCTTTATTCTGGGAATCTTGAATATTTTCTATTTAGCAAACCCTTATCTATAAGGGCCTGCCAATAACTTCAGCATAAAAATCCAAGCCTACACATTCCTAAACTTTATGACAGTTAAAAAGTAATTTTATGAATATTTATGAAGGCAATAAATTATTAAAATAAATACAGATATTTACACAGTAGAACAACATCTTCATTTAATGGATGTGGAAAAAATGTTAATATGTGAACATTTTAAAGATGAAGTGGTTTGGCCTTCAGGGCTTTTGTTACTCTATTAAAAGTTAATTTAGGACAAAAATTATGGCTTTTTCATGAATTGCAACCCCTAAAGGTTGCAAAAGATTAAATCATGATCAAGACACACAACATTTTTCAAAAAATGAATCTGTTAATGACATTTCCAGAGCCTGGATATTGAAACCACTGTGCAGTTCTCCCTGAAAAAGCCTCCTCTGGCTTCCTTAACGTGCTCAGAGCAGTGGCACAAACTCAGATGTGCTCTAGGGCACAGGAGCTGGGTGCTACCAAGGTGCCTTTACCAATCTCTCTGCCACCACACATTTTACACTATTAGAATATGTTGTCTACAAACACAGTGGGCAACTCAAGGTGCTCTTTCTCAAGAAGGTGCTCTACACCTCATGAGTGATTTGCTTAATCACTGGTAATAAACTTCACCATCTTTCACCAGCCACATTTATAGATCCTCCTGGTTCAAGGACATCAGGAGTCTGCTCTGACCTCCTGTGACTGGCTACTGAACCTCACCAGTGACCCCAATAACCAGAGTTCCACCAAAACACAAATTTTCCTTCTAGCCAGGACACCAGGAGACAGTCACCTTCAATCTCAAGGGATGAGAAAATGTGTTCTTTTTACGGCAATTCCTTCCAGAAGTTGTGTCTCACTTCTCTTCTATTTTTGTCTCATTTCAGCTCCCTGTTAAAATTTTTTTCTTCCTTAATCCAGCCCCCTCTTTATTCAGCAACAATCCAGACCTTACAAGTGTCTCAGACTAGTCATAAGATCCCTTCAGGAGTTGTTGAAACAGTTTGAATTTTTCCTTCTGTCAGTTTTCCAGCACTGTGAATTATTCTGGCTAACTAGACCAAAAAGACTTGGTTATGCTCCCCAGGTGCCCCACAGCTCAGCCCCCTGCCTCAGTCTGTCTTGCTATAGGAAACTGCCACTCCAGGTGCTGGGTATAGCAAATTCCTGAACCTTTCAGCTGCATGTGAAAAGGATTCTGCCTTTGCAATACTCTTACTTGCTCCTTGAAGCATTTCTACCATTCCTTTTCTCTCACTTTTTATATTAATCTTATAATGGAGTCTTGCTCACTTACTGATTTTAGTGCCCTACCAATGGTGAGACCCCCTTTTCAGCCCCCTGTTCCACTCTGATATTTATATATATATATATAATGCACAGAACTTTTTTTTCTTTTATTTTTTTTTTTAATCACAGCAATGTAAGCTACTTGAGCTACTTGGTTTTTTTTTTTTTTTTTTTTTTNTTTTTTTGGGTTTTTTTTGGGTTTTTTCTCCCCCCAGAGCCAATGCTGTTGTTGATACCCTGCTACAAAGGTAGGGTCCACGTTCTTTCCCTTTATAGCTGTAATTTATGATGTGGCTGAGGTAACACATTCTTTCTTTGAAAAGGTCCAGCTTAAGGGATCAGGATGTGTCTCTCTGGCTCTGGACAGGTGCCCACTGCCAGGACTGCTGCCCCTCTCCCCCTGACCAGAAACCACATTCTGATCCAGTGGAACAGAAACACAACCCTCCCACTGAAATCTGAAAATGATATCCAATTACAAAAATAACTCCAGGTCAGATTTCTGCAAATCTTGTTCTCACAAAGCAGCTTAAATTTACGAACCTTACGAAATTTAATCAGAATTACTCATGTTTAAGACTAAACTGCATATTTTAACAGCACATTAACTTCAGGCTTTTCTGCCTACTCCAAATTCCCTGTACATTCCAATTTCAAATTACTCCAAGCTCTGAACTCTGTTGCTTTCAGTGTCTAAAGATATGAGAGATGGGCACAGTCTGAAAGACTGAAAGTAGAAGCTTCACATTATTTTCAACCTTAATCCTCCCCCAGTTTTGTACCTTATCCAATCTCTATAAACTAAATCTATACTGCAACAATACTGTCATTTATACAACTAATTTTTCCAAATATTCACATTTCCATCACTTGAACTTATTTCTGTAAATTAGCCCCTTGAACATGAAGCTCTTTTCTACCAGCACATCCTTTCTCTTAATACGATGTAAAGACAAGAAATGTTGTTCAGTTTTCATGGTGATTTTTTTTCTGCCAGCAGTAGTTTATTATTTCTTTCAGGTTTTTTCCAAAGGACTCAGTAGAGAGAGAAAGAACAGTCAAACATTTTTTTAAAGGCAAAATAAATACACAAAAGGGGAAAATAGAAAAAAGCCACACGAAAAAACAGCAGTAAAGAGAGAAAGACAAAAAGCATAACTGTGCAAGGGAGATACAACTGAAAAATAGAGACATAATTAGAAACTGTTATTAAGATGGAACCTTAGTGCAGGGTCTATAATAATAGGACTCAAATCCAGAGTGAGATACTTGCATAATATAAAGTAATAATGAAAAAAAATTAAAGGAAATTAACACATGAAAAATACAAGTTAAATACAAAAAGTGGAGAGAAACCCACTAAGTATATATGTTTATATAGCCACAGCTCTCTTATGAACTAGTGCTCTGTTTTAATGTGATGTAAAACCAAGCACATGGAAGGCAGAGATAAGGAAAATATAGGGAGAGGGAAGTATCAGCTGAAACAAAAATGTGAGACTCAGTAAGTACAGAAACATAAACATTAGGGGAGAAAAAAGATACAAAGAGTGGATTCAGCAGAGAGATACTGGGCTCATTTAAACCAGCAGGACTTGCAGTTTAAGACGGTATTTCACATCAAAAATTCCTTAGGAATGAAGAATCTACTTCTGATAATCTTTCTACACCTTTACTGATAGTTACAAGCAAAGTAAACCTTACAATTATTTCACTGCCAAAAAAGACACAAATTATATTCTAAAAAATGGTAGTTTACAGCCTCAAGAATAAGGGCAAACTTTCTACCTGTGTGAGAAGAACATGGAAAGGAGGTTTGAGTGGTAGCAATTTTACCTCAGACCTTGAGCACACATTCAAGTCAGTCTCCTGATCACACCACACTTTGGTTTGTGTTGTATAACAGACTCTGAATGTGAAAAACTGATTCCTTTGGAGCACCAGAAATGTAGATAATGCACCTCAGCCATTAAACAGCACATATTTGGGACCAGGTTACAGCCAACCCACACAAAAAGCTCCTGAGATGTGCCTGGTCCTCAGCACCTTCTGGTTTTCTCTTCTCCTTCAGGCTGCGTGGTAACTCAGACACAGTGAGTGTTCACAGGAACACAAATTGGTAAAAAGTCCATCTCACAGACAGTGCTGCTACAGCAAACTTTACATCTTTATCAAATCCCTGCTTTATGAGCCCTGATTGCTGTTTCATTGGCTTTGTCAGCAGTGAAGTGCAGGATCAGATCTATTGCTGGAAATGATGGGCAACAACCGAGTCCCAGCAATGACAACTGACCTTTCGCAGGCGTAATTAAATTGCATCTAAATAATTTAAATAAACAGCTAAAGCTACTCAGTTGAAAATGGCATTTTTATTGAGACAAATCTTATTCCTATAGAAAGAACATTAAATGGTTATTTTCTGAATCTGTATTGAAGTCCTGGCTGTGCTTTCAATGGCCAACAGAGCAGGTCCTGATTTACTTAACTGCAAGATCTGGAGTCACTGCTCTTTTATAATTGCTTTTGTGAATTGGGAATGAATTGTTTAAGCATTTACTGAGCTACTATATTTTCTGCATTTTCTGAAAGTCAAACCAGCAATTTTGTTTATAAGATATTTGCAACAGAAGGCAGTTACTGGATGTTTAGAGTTCAAATGTGGTTTATATGTTGAGTGGTTTATTATGTTTAGTGCAAAAGTGGATTAGTGAGCTCCTGCTCTGTGCTCTCTGCCAGAGCTGGGGTTGGAGAGGATGGATACACATGCACCCATGTACACCCTCTTCAGACACAATACCTTCTGCTTTATTAGTTCTTTTAGTGATTTCCTTGTTTGTCAAAAGGCTTCCAGTACCCCCAGTGAAAATACAGCAGAGTACTGGGGCACTGCAAGATATGCAGCAAAACAAACAACTCCAACACATAAAAGGCACTGCAGAGTGGCAGTGGTGAGTATTGAGGAAAAATCTGAATGTCAGTAAGTCCTGACTTATTGGGGAAAGAGGGGAAACTCTTTGTTTTTGCATTGTGAAAAAAAAAAAAAAAACAACAAGCAAAAAAACCCCAAAAAAAACCAACCAAACAAAAAAAAATCAAATGAATAATTCAGCTGATGTGGAACTAACCTTATAAAGCAAAGGTGATTGTCCAAGCTTCAAAAGTGCAATTTTTTTGGTCACATTTGTGATGGCTTGAATCCGGATCAGGTCTTCCATGGTCCCATACTGGACATCAACAAGCTCTGCCTGCAAAGAGGAGACAAAATTGAGGCTACAGCTACAACCACACATCACTGAGGGTGCTCCTTGCATGGAAACACAGTTGTTTGCACAAGCATCTGAGCAGAGTCCTGCCATTGCCTTACCCCAACTTCTAACCAGCAATATCTGTAATAGCAATGAACTTGAAAGTTCAATCTGACAGGTAATTTTTTGTAGTTTTAATTCACAATTCATGAGCTCTGATAAACTACCCCTCCCTTTTCTTCTGAGTGGTTTTAAGAAATGCTGATAAGAAACTCCTCTCATTAGCTACAAGAATTTCTTTAAAACTGTGTAAGGGATACTAATTCACTTTGGTTTATTTTCTTAAAAATAATCAGAGTCTTGTAAAGTCTTTCAGGGAATGAATGATTTTACTGGTCACTTCTGAAAATACACAGGTACCACAAACTCCACCAATACACAGTTTTATTTTGTGGTCTCACATGACTCCTGAGCAATCTTACCTAACTACTGGGGTATTTTCTTTTAATCCATCAATTATCCAAGCATTATACTCAGATAACTGCAGTGATAACAGACTATGCTCTGATGTGTATACTTGTATATTAATATATACTTTTCCAATTATTTAGAGTCACTTCAATCTAAAAGTGTTTAGAACATGAAAATTTTCAGTTCTTCCATTAGGACTCTGCAAGAAAATATAGAACAAGTTCTAAGTTATTATTAAATGTCAAGCACTGGCAGTAATGGAAAAGTATTTTGAGATGAGTTTTCAAGTATTTTTTTAAATATATAATTTAAGAATGACCAAAGGCATTTTTCTCCCACATTCATAGCAATAAATTCTGGTGAAAACAAAGTAAGAGGATAATCTGTCTTGTACATTACTATTTTAGAATGTTATGAAGCTCTCAGGACATCATTGAGGACATTCTGGAACCTCTAAATCCATACCCAGTGCTCACATAAAACACAAGTACAAGAAGACACAAGAATATGACATCAGTGTTTAAAAATTAAAATAAGATGAGCAGTACAAGATGGAAAAGTTTTTGCTTTCAGTTTAGTTTTGTAACTTAAGTATGGATTCATTGCCAAAGGCAACAGTTCTGATTTTGGGTATCCCTACACAAACTGTTTAAATTCTAGCAACAGTTGTTCTGGATGTGTAGGATGTGTGAAATTTTAGTAGATTCCTGAACATGGGTATTTTAGGAAAGTATTTACCCTTAAAAAACTGTATCTGTGTGAGTTTGCATCTCAACATTCAAGTTGAAACCATACAAAAACTTTGCCAAGATTCCTGTCTTATTAAATTCTTCTGAATTCTTCAGAAAAGTTTCCAAGTCTGAAATATGTCATCAGTGCTGCACAAACCAAGTATGTGGAAAGGCCAGCCAAAGTTATAAGACACTTCTGAACAGACAAACATCAGATTTAACACCAAGTAATGAAATGTAGAACAGGAAAGCTCGCACTTCGCACTGCTTCTTCTGAAATAAATGGGGGTTTTGATAGCTAAAGAACTAGAAAACTCTTTAGCCAATGTAATTTTTTTCCTGTATGGCCACATTATTTGAAAAGTAGGATAAAATCAGGTGAAGATTTCACACCAGGGATAGGTATTTTATGTTTTACCTTATCTCATGCCTCCAGTTTTTAAGAATTAACCTCAAATATAGAAAGGGTATTTACCAGGGTACTTAAGTTCATAAAATTTTTACCTCTTTCTGTAGATCTTATCTTTATTTTAATTTGTACTTACACATTTTCCAATAGATAATATAATTATTAGTGTCTCAGAAGTCTCATGGCTTGAGAGGTTATGGGAGGTTATTTATAGGTTGATTTCTAGGGATACCTCTGTCTATTTCCTTTGGACCCAATGCCTTCCTCACCTATTCTCCAAAGCAAAAATCAGGGCTGTCATTATTTGTATGAGAGAAAGCACACTGACTTTTCCTGAGGCAAAATCAATACCCAGACATGAAGATCATGAAGATCATTTGCTTCTCCAGGATGCCTGTGTGGAAATGAGCTCCCTGCCCATCTACATTCATGTGCTGCTGCTCTGCACATCCCTTTGGCTCCCTGCTTCTCCAGGGTGCTATCCACTGCTCTGTAAACAACAAAACTACATGTTTGCACAATTATTAATGTGTTTAGCAACTGCCCTTGGATGCTCTTAGTTAATTTATGGATGCAAACTGCATCTTCAAGAGCAGCTCACTGGTCTTTCCCAGGAAACGTGCTCAACAGGAGAGAGGCAGAACAAGAGGCCCTGCAAAAACACAGCTCATTTTTTAATTATGTGGAAAACAGAAGCTGACTCCCTGCTGCCCCAAACACTCTGCAAACCATGTGCTTTGCTTCAAATTTTAAAAGTTGGCCCCAATGCCAAAGCTGTTATGTGCATTCATACATTGAGAGTACATGTAAGAAATTGCATAATGAAGGAGCAGATGGGTGTAATAGAACAGAGTTTCATGAGCTTTCATCACACATCTTCCACATGAAATACAGATATGTTAAAGCTCAGAGGTTATCACATTCTGGAAACAGCATGTATAGCCTAGCACCCAGAGGTCTGCACAGCTTATATCACCTCTAACTCCAGCTAAAATGACAGACAAAAATTGAATTAAATCTTCTCTTAAGTAAAACTACACATGGCTCATCTCTGGCCAAATGAAGTCAATAATTCACTGGAAGAGTTTAGAACAAAGTTGTAACATTTTGGCAATACAATCCAGAAAGTAATAGCTACACATTAAATTATGAAAACAGTTATCCAAAATATTCTTACCCCTTCCTCTATTCTGCACCTGAACACTTAAGTAAAATTTGTAATAAAAAGCAAAATAATTTGCAGTATTAATGAAATCTCATCAAATACAGTACAGCAATAGTAGCTCAGAGAAGTCTGTTTTGGTTTTATGTAGTGGACTGGGGCTTAACTAATTGGGGCCTAATCTCTAATATAAAATAAAATATTGAAAAATACAACCTCAAAATAACAGTAAGAATCCTATTGAATCCAGACCTTCTACCTTCCTAATAATCCATTCAGAAGCTGACAGACCATTTATGATGCATGAAGGCCTGTTTTAGTCATAACATTTCTAATACCTCCAAAAATGAATAAAGATTAAATTTCCTATTATTTCTCTTTTCTGTTTTTAGAAATGCTTACAACATGACATAATCCTCATTTTACACATACCAGCTTTTTGAAAAGCGAAACGCCCCACCCCCAACTCTATTTATATTTGATAAACTGCTTTCCTGTGGTAGGATAATTCTGCTCAAAAACAAAAGAGAACTCATCCTTTTATCAGGTGCCGAAAAAGAGCACTTGTCTACTTGGTTTAGCTATGCCACAGTAAATCCTCTTACCCTAAAACTGGGAAACTGCTAAAGAATGAGTTGTTTTATCCATCTGAATTAGGTACTTATTCCTCGAATCATTTCAAGCTATGCTGTTTGAAAGATATGACTATTTAGGAGCAAATTGTGATGTGCATTGTGGAGTTCAGTAGTATTCCCCCATGCATGAAATGAAGTAGGGGTAGGTAATAAAACAAACATTTTTAGGAAAAGTAATTATTTTATGTTAGGCGACTTATTAGTTTCTAAGTCCCAAGATGATGCTCAGTGAGTTGTAAACATTCTGTCTTAAAAATTCTAACAGAATCCCCCTCAAAACAGAAAAGATAAACACTCTGGAAATGCCACAATCAAGGGAGTCGAGGATTTTTATCCTAATTTCTTCTACTTATCTCCAAAATGAAACAGAATAAAAGAGCATACTTCATCCAGTCATGGATGACACAGAAGAAAAATAGGTCTTGCAAAGGAAAAAAATATGAATAACTATATAAAGCAGGTGGCAGCTGGGGTCTTGAAGATGCTGGATACTATTTTAAAACCTTGCTTTCTTGCAAATTTGGAGGCAATTAAAAAAAATAAGATAAATAGGTTGAAAATAATAACAGAAATGTATTTGTCTTATCACATTCTCATCAGTCCACATGACTGAGGAGAAGGATTTAATAACAGCATTATACATCTGTACCCAGCACACTGCCTGAGAGGAAGATTGTGGCTGATTTGCCAGGGACCCAGAAGGCAGCAAAAAAGACTCAGGGAAGAAACCATTGAGGGAAGGAAAAAAAAAAATCCAACCCCAACACAAAACTCAAAGGTGGCACACCCAGGAAGGGATGTTTCTAACCACCAAAATGAAGATGCAGTCAGTGCACGTAAGAAAGCAGCTCTTAAACTGAGCTCCTAAAAGCTTGGCAGAAAACAAACCCAAAGCAGCCTGGCTGTGCTGAGATAAAATGAAATTTTCACCACAGAATGGCTGTGGTGAAAAGTCTTCTCCTCTTCATGCTACCTGTTGGTAGTGCCACAGTTCAGTAATCTCAAATGATGAATATATTTTATCAAATACCAAGCTCCTGACCCATATCAATGAATGGATTCTGCACAAACTGTTGGGGAACTCAGGCCTGTGGAAGCTGCAGGTATGAAAAAGACACAGTCAAGCTCATATTCCTCATATTCTCATATTCACAATTCCTGCCTGCCCACCAAAAGGTTTCACAAAAAGATTCCCTAAAGCAACTCCAAGTACTGAAGAAATTTATATATTGAATATCAATAAATATTGTTCACTCCTTAGAATTAAGAATATTTCTCCAAAAAGCACACATGTAATTCTAGAAGCATCAACTCTCAGTTCTGTGACTGTTCAGACTCACTACATCCCCTCCTTCCATCCAGGCCAATGCCCTTCATTTGTCCTTCAACATACAGCTACTATTTTCAGGTTGTTCACAAAATAAAGGCAGCAGAAACATCCCATCCACAATCAATCACAATTAAATAACCTTCAACTAGTCATCCTGCCTAAAATAAAACTCCAAAATATATTTGCAAATTGTATCTGAGAAGGCAACAGTCTGCAATCAGGACATGAGACGAACTTTAATTAAACACATTGCTATAATTTATTTGCACAGCTCTGAAATTGAGGCTGAAGGCAGCATTCAGCAGAGCATAAAAGTAAACTCAAGCTGGTTGTAGATCAAAGCTGGACATCAACAAACGTGAAGAAAGCTGCAAATATAAAACTAGCTGATCTTTAAAATTAGAGAAAAGGAAGAAAGAGAAGGGGAGATAAGGGAGTTGTCCCAAATCCTTTGTTGGTGTAAACTCTGTTACACTTTCTGACCAGAGCTGTTCCCATTCCAGCCAAAAGCATCCTTCAATAATCAGGGAGCCACAGCTGTTACTGCCACCACCAGGGTTCTGCTGAGCACACCAGAGACAAAATACCCATCCATAACTATCTTTTATATAATTACAGTATTTCTGCAGTAATGGCAATATCCAAAGTTGCCTTTCAACCTTTTTCATTCATTTGGTTCCAGGCAAGAAGAGTGGCAGAGACCTTGTCTGAGCCCAAAAAGTAAATAATTATATATCTGGATTAACTGAAGATTATTTTTCTCTGTTACAAGACTAAGAGATGCTTCTGACCAGCAATGTCAGGGAAGATTTAAATCAGAGAACTTCAGTCTTGCTATGTGTTTTACCTACAAGCCCTGCTCCTCAAACAGATTCATGACACCTTTTCTTTATGGTTGCTAGCACTTTATAGAGGCTTTCTTTTCTTTGCTTCAATGTTCCTGCTCCTACAATAGAATTCTGGAGCATTTCAATACAATATGACTCACAGTGCCAGCTTACAGTCAGAAAGGGTTCCTGTGTCTAGGTTTTATTACATAAAATTGCATGCTGCATCACAGTGACAGCTAAAGCTGTAATTTATACTAATACAAGAGAAAAAGGAGATGTCCCTTAACCTCAGCTGGATGGACTTTGGCCTTGCAGACAGAGTTCAGTCACAGACAAATTTCATGTTCAGTCTTCCCCCTGGTCCCACCTGCCCAGCTCTCACAGCCCCATCAGGCAGGGCTCTCCTGCAGCTGCTCCAACAGGTTCCTTTTGCTGCTGCAGGACCATTTTTGGAAAGACACTGAGGTTAAACTTGTTTGCTTCCTTGCTTCTTACAGTTTATTACAAGACTTTTTTCCTCCCAACTCCAAGGGAGACTGAACCAAGATCGAAGCCTTTTTATAGCCTAGAGAAGAGAGCTCTTCTGTATTTTATGGTTACAGAGCCCCAAATAAATCTGAACTGACACAACTCAGTTCTGTTTTTTTTTCCCCACTTTATTTTTTCTCATTTTAATTTTCACAACCCCCAACTCTGTTCCCAATCATATTCTTTGTGTTTCCCAAAAGGCAAAACTAGAATTTAAATATTACTTCTTAACTCATGATGTCCAGCAAGATATCCAAACAACATATTAGGGTTGGTTTTTTTCAAATTTTCTAACTATATTTTCTTTCTAACTTTCTTACTATATGTTACATAGTACATACAAATCTAGCTTTTCAAGTTTTTGACACAAAACATTGTTATTTTCAGACATATTAAACTGACATTTCCTTATTTCAGAATCTCCAAAAACAACGCTTTTTGTTACAAAAAATTGAAGGACACAAGATCATTAGAAGCCTAAAATACTATCAAGAAATATTATTTCAAACTTTCATTAATCAGTGCTGGTTGTCACTTCACTAGTTACAAAAATTTAAATCCTAATTATTCCTTCTTGTGTATGTTTAGAATCATTTATTTCCCCCCCTTTTTAAGAGTTGACTGCAAGTCTATTCAGTAGCATTAGTCCCTAAAGCATAAAGTCACATTGCTCATACTTTCCTAAGAAAAAAGAGTAATCTGTATTTGCCAGCCTGCTTGGTTTAGCTTATTCAGAGGTAATTATTCATGCAAATATACATTTACAAATTACATAGACTGAGGATAAACTAAACAAAACAGAATTACTCAGCTGTGATGTGGAATCTCAAAAAAAATAAATCATAAGCTACATATGTACACAGGAAATTATAATAGTGTGATTTAAACTTGGCCTTAACATTTTCTATGAAAGGGGTTTATGTCAGAATCCATTCCCATTGTGTCTGAAATCAACAAATTCTCAAGGCTTGGTGGAAATTTCCTTGGCTTCTGTGAAACACAGGGATTGAACACAAGACATCCAGAGGCTGCAGAATGTCCTTCAGTCATTGATATCACCCTGAAGTGAAACCAGGCATTCCCTCCTAGGGTGGCTACAAGCATTCAGCCTTTAGGGAAGATGTCTGGAGCTCACAGAACTGTCTAAAAGCACTTCATCCACACCCAGGCTCTGCAGGACAGCTGTGGCAGGGATGGATCCACCCCAGCTGGGCAGGAGAGGGACCAAACTGAGCTGGGGGAGCTCCCTCCATCTGCTCAGAGGCTCAGTGAGAGCAACAGCAAAACATGAGCTACACCCACACACCCAGAGAAGTAAAGTCATCTCCTGTCTGAAATATCAGCTCATAAGAACATCCTGTGACTGCAAACACCACCACAGGCAGAATGTGGGTCAACCCTACACTACATGTGCTTTAGGATCTAAGTAAAATCAAAATATTTCATTTTATAACATAGAATACATTTGATATTTTAGTTCCTTAGAGACAGGTGTTTTCAGCTTTGCCTAACTGAGTCAGTTTGGCTGCATCAAAACAAAATGTCCAGAAAACAGCCAACCATTTTCAGTCTTCCAAACTGGAATTCATGGTTCAGAACTGTGCTGGTTTTGGTTGGGGTAGAATTAATTTTCTTCACAGTGCTGTTACAGGGCTGTGTTTTGGATTTGTGCTGAACACAGGGGTGATAATGGAGATTTTTTTGTTATTAATGAGCAGGGCTTGCAGAGCCAAGGCCTTTTCTGCTTTCCCTACTCCAAGTAAGCTGGGAATGCCTGGGAGGTGACACAGCCAGGACAGGGGACCCAAACTGACCAAAGGGATATTCCAGACATATATAACAATAAAGCAGACATCTACCTCAAAAAGGAAAATAATCATTCATATGTACAAGAGGAGGTCATCCACTGCATCAAGAGAACATCTGAACTTTCAAAAATGTTGGGGAGAAGTCTTATTTTCTAGATTATAATAAAAGATCTTTCACAAAGTACTTGCAGCCCTTGCTTGCCCAAGCATCATCCACTTGAACATAATCAGGGAGATGGCCAACCATGTAATGATGCAAACAAAAATCTGAGTGTTAAAGCAGCATTTGGAACAAACAATTTGCAGAAGCAAATCTGCAGTTGTGAAAAGGAAAATGACATCTTTCCCATCTCCTGTGAATTCTGTTGTTTTGAGTCATTGCACAGATTTATAGGTCTCTAAATTACATCTGTAGAAAAAGGACTGGGGAAAAATAAGTTCTAAAAATATATTCAGATGACAAGAAAAGGATTCCAATAAAAACAGGGAATGTGCCTGAGTAATATCAAATTCAAGTGGCCCAAATGATGGACCAAGACAAGTATCTAGATATAGAAATACAGCTGTACCTGATAACAGCTCACCTCTGTGATTAAACAAGAATATTTCTCTGGTTTTCAACCACCTAGAATTTTAGAAACAGACTTATTTCACAAGAAACATGTAGTGTGTCATTCATGTCTCACAGATAATAAAATTGTACAGGGAAGAGAAAGTTCTTTTCTGTTTCAGGCTTTCATATTTTGCTTTTAAAAATGCACTCAAGATACTGGAACTGATGTGCATCCTACATTGCACAGTAATGTAAAGGTTTTTCATGGCAGCACCATTTGGCTTTTTTTTCAGAGACAGCTAACCTTCATTTTGAAAATTTTGCCTATAGCAAAACTAGTAGCTCACCTTTATCCCATGTGTTCCCAAAGATTAAGGTGAAGGTTCTCCTGAACTGTGCCAAATTTCACACAGATATTTTGAGCATTCATCTCTTAAGTGTGGGCAGAAACCCCACAGAGATTTCTGAACTTGGTTCATGTGCTCTCACAGCAGGGATGGAAAAACCTGGAGAAAAAGAGGAAATCCCATGCAAAGGACAGAACCCAATTCTTTCCTGGGGGTCCCAGTAAACCACTCATCTTGTACAGTGGCACCTCAAAAGAAAAGCTGGAAAAATGTTTACATCATCTAGAACATATGGGAAAGTCTGAAGAGACTCTGGAATCTGGACAGCTTGATGGGAGGAAAGAGCAAACTGCCCTGACATGATATAATCAATTTTATTGCTTAAAGCAAAAGCTTTGCCATCAGTGCAGCTCATCCAGAGCTCTGGAGCTGGACAGAACTTCCCTCATCTTCCACATAGCCTGGAATTCAGGTCAGCCTCTCTCACAGCAGTACAGAAGCCCTCAGTATTATTGTAGTAATACCATTTGATGGTTCAATTCCCAATAAAAGCAGTCAGGGGCATTGTTAGAGAACTATCAGTTGCCACAGAAATCTGTGCTCAATTCCCTCTCTTCACCTCTTTTGATCCTTCCTGCCCTGGATCCTGAACAACAGAAAGAAACTAGAAACAGGGAGCTCAGTGTGTGCTCTCATAAATTCTGATTCAAGCACAGATTTCCCTAATGATCCATCTTCCTGCAGTCACTGGTGCCTTTCCTTGACTTTAATAAACACAAGAGACTCAATTCAATACACAAGACAAAGAACACACAACAGTCAGCATTAGCAATGTCCACTACTTTTAACTTCTGCTGAGGGGCTTCCCTCTGTATTTCTTTGAATTGCCTCTACATTTTTGGTATCTACTCCACAAAGATTGTCAACAATTTATCCACAGTCTGCAGAGAAAACCAAACAGTTCTGGAAGTTTACTTCAGGCAGAGCAACCCTACAGCAGCAGTAAGATCATCAGGGAAAGATCTCAATTCAAAGAGCTGGTATTATCCTCAAAATCCTGAGCCTAACACTGTCCATAATGATACAATTTCTCATCCTAGATTTTAGTTTGTGACTTTACATGGTTATCATGTTCTACTTTAGCCTCAAGACATACCAGATTTAGCAGTAAAAGGGCAATATGGACAAAAACATGATAAAATTTTCTTGAATAAAATGTTTTGTTAGTAAACTGATGCTTAATTCTTTTTCCAGCAACGTAAACTTTCTAGAGTTTTCCTAATAATTAATTCTCTAAAATATTCTCAGGTGAAGATGGTGCCTGGCAAGCACTGACCTGCAGCAGGAGATACATCCCTCTTGGATGAGAAGGCAGCAGGAGCTTTCTTGCATATTTAGCAGCTTTGCTTTCCCATAGTTGTAGCCACTGCCAGACCTCTTCCATCCTAATTCACCCTTCTGCCCCTCCAAGGCACCAGAGTGAGACAGTGAATCTTGCAGCAGACAGGACTAACTCTATATGGTAACATAATTCAGTGGAAGGAAGATAAATTCCTTGAAGCACCTTCTTTCTCACACACACCTGCTCTTGGGCCAGTCACAACCTGGTGATTGATGAGGCACCTTCCCTTTGAACTGCAGAGCTCAGGAACACCAGGAATAATTGTGAGAATAAAACTGATAGTAGTCAGAATTAATTCACATTAAGGCCCTCTTAATTAATGAGATAAACACTGTAACTAATATTCATTTCATGAGGTTAGACATGAGATCTATTTATATTTAGTGGGAGAGACAGCACATCAGACAGAATAAAAACCTAAGAATGTCTAAGAGAGAAGACCAATGTATTTTCAGCTTTATTTACTCTGCAGTATTTTTTATTTATTTATTTTAAAAGAGATACTTCTCTCTTGGGATTGCAGTTGGTAGGTGGAGGCTTAAATGCTGTATTTCCAAACAGGTTTAAAAGGGAATTTCTGAACAAAAGCTTTATCTCAGGACATTTTAGTCCAGCCAGTGAAGAGGCTCTGGCATTTTGACAGTTTCCATACACAGTCAATGCACTTCTGCCAACAGCACCTGGATACCAAACTTACACTTGCCAATGGCTACTGCCTGAGCCTTTTTTTTTCTTTTTTTTTAGCTTTTTATTCTTCTTCACAATTTTTAAGAATTCCATTCTTATGCATATTTTTCAACCAGCTGTAATCCAGCAGCACTTTTTTTTTTTTTCATCCTGCTCTGAAAGGTTTCAAAAGTTATTTGCTTCAAAGGGTTTTCTCTGAGAGAAAACCTTCTTCTTCTTCTTTTTTGGTCTTTCCTACTACCAAGGCTGTGTCCAGGTTTAGAGCATTCCTCAAAGCACTCTCTAGAAAGGTACATCCTTTGCTCTTTAATACCAAAGGTTTTTAACAAAGAAGTCAGACACACTGCAATTATCACCAAATTATTCTTACAATGACAGCTTTATCCTTAGTTTAGGTTACATTTAAAACCTCTCAAGGATCCTTATGCTTTTTTTCTTTTTTTTTTTAAAGTAAGAACTTCCACTCTTTCATGTGCTCATCTTAGAAGATATTTGGACTTTATATCACCACATTCTAACACAGAGATAAGAAATCTTCAGCCTTGTTTTGGATTTTCAGTGCTACTTTCATTTCAAAATATTAAAAAATATTTTAACAATGAGACAGAGGCTCCCACAGAAAAGCATCCAATAAATTCTTATTACTACATTAGAAGAACCTAAGTTTTAAGATTTTGACAAGATGATGTCCAATGCTGACTGTAGTAGTTGGACTGGTAGGCAGAGAACTCCTAAGATAAAACACTGCTGAGGCTTTACCTGACAAGATTTCTCACACTGCATTGAAAATTAAAATAACTGCTGCTGATTATTTACAGTTTCCAACTCTATTTCACAATATACCACCATTATTTAGATTTTTTTTCTCCAATTTAAAAAATAATCAAGTGAAGTATGGAGGAAGAGTGATTTTTCTGCCTTTTAAAAACTATTTTATTACAGCAACCCATATCCTCATGGATGTCTAATGTCAGAGACTACCAGGGTCAGAGCCCTGTGCCCATCATCCCAGACACAAAATGTTTATGCTCAGTAAAATGGAATCTGCCTTCAACTAAAGATGCTTTTCTATTGCTAATGTTCCTGAAGAGATTTTAGGACTTGCTTCTCTTACTGAAAAACTAACTTAAAAAAATGAGAAGCAGCAATAGTTTAATCAATATTGTATTTTACAGTCACTCATAACTACCAGAGAACTGAGCAGCATTTTAAGCAGTTCTTTATTGTTCATGCATGAAACTACATTTTTTTAAACAATAAAGTTATGTAAGTAGTTTTAGGGACAAGGATTGAATATTATATAAATACAAAAATATTTTGTTATTGCTCTCATATCAATTGTAGTTGTTTCTTATGATGTTTTTCTCATTCTAGCAATTTTTTAAAAGCTGATATTTACTTAATAGCCCCTCTGTTGAAGGAAATTTTTGCTTTTTTCAGTGTAAGCAAGATTCCTTTGAGGCAGTTTTAAACCTCCAGAATACTGGAGAAATTTAAAAGAAAAAGATCCCTAAAACCCAATCCCAAGAGCTCACAGCACAAGAAGCTTTAAACTTGAAATTTCCTCCTCTGAGTAGAATATTGCCTTTACAAACTTAAACAGAGAAGAAAGCACAGGTATGTTATTGGCAGGTTCATATTTACTAAGAGGGTGAAGAAGAAGTTACAGAGAGAGAGAAGATGGCACCAACTAAGAAAAACATGACTTGGGATTTGGCAGAAAGGTTTCCACTTGACCTGAGTACATTTGTATCATTTTTACTGAGGTTTGGGCCAAACACCATTAATGAAGAGCAGGGGTGGAAAAAAGCCTGACTGGGTGGGCACCAACCCAGGTATCCACTGAACTGCAGAGGTGATGGCAACTCAGTGGGTCTGATTATACCATAAAGATTAAAGAGAAAAAATATTCCTTGGAGACCCCTGCAATTGCACAGATTTCACTGCTGTTCTCTCCCACTGACTGCTATCAGACAAAATTAACTCTGCTTAGGAGTGGTGTAATTCTCATTTATTTCAATAGGAATTCTGCTTGCACTAAAACCAGCACCAAATATTCTTCCCAAGCCCTCAGGGTTTGCACTCTTTAGTTTTTACCATGTAGTTGGAATATAAATAATTGTTATGGTTCAACATTGCTCCCTCTCTAGGACTGTACAGAGGCTTTACTAAGAAATGCCTTCAGCTGATTCTGTGCAATGGCATGGAAGTGCTCAGTGATCTGTATGTCTTGAGATACCAAGATGCTTCACCTTTTGCTTTTTTATCATTTAAAAAATCTCATTTATTATTAATGGTATGATTACTAAAATGTCATTACTGACATTTCCTTAGTAAAACATCAGGACAGCATTGATTTGCAATTACAAAACAGCAAAAGGCTCTGCAGCAGCAGCACTTGCATCTTTGAAACCCTGCCTTCAATGACACAAAAATCTTCCAGCAATATTAATCGGGGCTTTGTGCATGATGAACTACTATTATTTTTAGGGAACTGTACAACTTTATTTATTAATGGTTATGTGATATATGCCAGAAAACTGACAGGATGTTCTGCAGGACATCTCTTCAGTGATCGCTTTTGGAGCCCTCGCCTGCAATTTTAAATTATATAACCTTCACATTGCATTTCACAGCTTTCTATATGTAATTATAATGGAGTGGCAGCTATGCTGTAGTTAATGTTGAATGTTGTTTTCTGCTTAAAGGTCAAGTCTATTCTAAAATCCATATTCTTAGTGAGATTGTCTTGAAAAATTGCTGTGCCTACTTGGTATGCAGAGCAGTGGTCTAAATTATGATTATTTGTGGAAGAGGTTTCGGAGAAACTCTTCTATAAATAAAAGATAAATAAAGCTGCACTAAAACTTCTAAATGTTACCAAAAAATCTCATGATTCTTCTCATTTGTGTGTATGTGTTATTCAACCTATAGCCCTAACCATCTGCAAAACTGATTTCAGTTGCTAGGGATTCATTTTAGCTAGTGCATGTCTCTTCAGAGGAGAAATCTTTAAAAACGTTAATAAAGATAATAATGAACTAAATTTGGCATGCCTAAAAGAATTAAACGCACACATGTATCAAGATTCCCTCTAGCTTGGTATTTTGCACCAATGTACCATCAAAAATGACTGAAAGACTTAGGAAGAGATGCTGTGATTATTTAATCTAAATTAAACGCACTCTCTGCCTTTGGAATTCAAGATGTGCGAGTGAGCACGCTGCAGAAGGCTCATTTAGAAATTCTGCCTGGGGATAAAAATAACCTGGGAAGATTTTAAAATTTTCTAAAACCAACCCGCTGACACCAATCTTAATTCTGAAATATTGTTAAGGAAATTACCACTGATTAGCTGGAGGGAAGAGAAAAGATAATAAGGGTGCACTAATCACATTTCCAGCACAATGAAACCGAATCAAATGAAAGCAAGCTTTGGGGTCAAGGACTTCCTGATGCACTGTCCCCTCCAGAGGAACTCCAAACCTTTTGGTGCAGAGCTGGAAATAAACAGAGCTACTGAAATAAAGAGTACTGGCAGCAAACAGGCTGTAAACCTGAGCAGAGAAGGTAGGGGAGTGTCGGACACACAAGCGGGGACTGTAGGACACATTCCTGGCAGGACTGGGAAAGGTTAGAGGAACAGGCAGTAGAGGAGAGGAAGACTCCCATCTTCCTGTAAGGAGCCTGGGAAAGGAGGAGATTGATGGGGAAAGGAGACATTTAAAGACAGCCATAAGAAAATGGGATGTTGGATAAGAAGTGAGCAAACTCCCCTTCTTTTGAAAGAAGATCTGACAGCAAAATCCAAGTCCTGCTTCCCTTATTCCCCTCTTGCCAAGACTGAAGAATGGTGGGAAGATGACTGAGTGAGCTTAACAGATGGGCTTGTACATCCCAGATTGCTTCAGGTTGCATTAATCTCTGCGGTGGGTTCTCATTTAGCTGAGAAAATGTCACCAAAACAAACGAACCGGAGCAGACTGAGACGTGACCGGCACATGCAGAGAATCTCTTCTGCATGGTGTGGGTAGAGGCAGGCAGGCAGCATTCCCACTTGTCTGCTCCCTGCAGCCCCTCCAAAACTCATCAAAGATACCCCTGGCTGATTGGGAATATAAATGCCTCAGATCAGCAGACGCTGCAACAGAGAAATCAGGAGAAACTGGGAATGGGGATGATGGGGGGTGACACAGCGAAGTCAAAGCAGTCAGGGGACAGGGACAGAGCAGTGGCCAAAATACAAAATAGACATAGGTGTAGGGAGAACTGCCTCAGAGATTAGCATAATTAACTTCTGTTCATAAATCCTCAAATAATTCCTGCCTGTATGTGCATCTCCATTTCAAGAAAATGCCAGTACTTCTACTCTTGCATCCCCTCCTGGCTCCTGAACCAGTGCAGTCCTTTCAGTACATGAAAGGTCCAGGAAAAGAAACATGATGTTTTGCTGGGCTTGCTGAGAACATCCATGAGGGTGGAAATAAACTTGAAACCAACAGGGATTTGATGCATTATTCCAAAAGAGGCACAGTAGTGAATCATGAGACAATGCCATATAACAGAGGACACCAAGTACCTCAGTTCAAAGTATGAAAGCAGACTCAGGATTGCTGTAAGTTCCTTAACACTTTCATAAAGTAAAGAGTGAATAAATTGAAGGTGAAAGGAAAGTGAGGAAAACTTCAGGTCACACAAACATAATTTCAGAAAATGCATGAATACAAAGCAAATACCATTTACATTTTGCTTTAATTAGTCTGTCCTTGAATGTTATTCCAACACACCAACCACTACTCTGCTAGGACTATTTCCAGTTGCTAAAGATACAGTGGAGGGAGCAGACAAACATTGTGGACATGTGTTTGTTCCAGAAGCTGCTGCACTCGGCAGAACTGATTGAAACCAACTGCCCAGTGCCCCGAGTGCCACCCAGGCTCCTGCAAGCCCAAATATGCCCCTGCTTCACCTTTGGTGCCCTCAGGGGTCACCACACCCCTGTCACACGTGGGCTACTGACACCATTTACAGGGTGGAACTGAAGGGGGACCAGATTTTGGGGGTTCACAGCCCTCTCTCATCAGCTCCTGCAGATGTTCCCTAGCTCAGCCCCCTCCACTCCCCAGGGCCAGAACACTCCCACAGCTCCTGGATCCCAAAGCTCCAGGAGGCACGAGCAGCACATTCGGATTCACCACACCACCCTCACTTGGAGACTGGCTGGATACTGTCTGACAATGCATTTTGCTTTAATGCATAAATTTGAAGCAATGTAATTTCCATTTATATGTGCACTCTGTTGGCCAGAGCAGCATTCCTGTTTTTATCAAGCAGACAAAAGGTTTAAGCTCTATAAAAGGTGGCTGATATTTAAGTTTTAATAAAAATATATTTCAAGTATGTCATTCTTTCCTTAGGCTGACCTAGCCTACAATATATTATTTACATAACTGCTGCAATATCTATTTCAAAACTGACTCGACAGCCCTCTCCAGAACTGTAAGCTGCCCTGCCTGTCACCATGATGGGTAAACACTGTCACCTTTTCACAGCCCGATGAAATATAGAGAAGTAGTAAAGTGCACCATCCATCACAATGGCACTAAGTAGGTTTTTGAAGTAGATTTCAGATCACAAATGCTCACATTTTTACTCACAAATGCTGTTTAGACTGTTACCAGAAAGCACAAATTGGATGGCTCATATACAATGGCCGTATGATGAATGGACATGACAGGTGGTCAAAGAAAATGAGTCTCGCTGTTCTACAAATAACCTTGTCAACATCAAAGTGGAGCTGTAGCTCTGCTGGTAGCCAGACTGCAATAGCTTAATGGTTTTATTTGCTTCAACTTCTAGCAAACCAAACAGACAAATGAGATACAATGAAGCAGCAGCATCGAGGCAGTATTAGCAATTCAGTCTGATTAAGTGACACATAATAGGAATTTTCTGCTAAGGATGTGCCACATTTGAAAGAAAATTATTCAGGTTATGAGTAGCTGTTATAAAAATACCTTTTCACAAGAAAACCCTCATGATTTTGCAATCACAAACCACTGCAGGATATCCAAAATATGCGACTTGTAGTTCCACTGCAAGCAATCAAGTCACTTTCTGATGGCTGAGCCCAGCAACAGCCACCACCTGCTACTTCTCATTTAAAGTTTTTCTACTTCCATTAGTTTAAATAGTAGAGATTAGTGTGTAGGATTGAAAGTCAGGAAGGTTAGATCACTACCTGCTTACCAGTAGCCTAAACAAATAGGAAAATTTCTCTTTTAGGCAAAAACCCTAGATCTAAGGACATTTCAGGTAGACTTTTTGAAGAACAGAAGAACACATCTCAAGATTCGTAAGGGTGCTGAGGTATCTCAAAGAACTAACTGAAAAAACCATGCAGAGAGTCATTCTTTGGCTCCAGTGCAAGCTTGGGGTTTTGCCAAAGCCAAGGTCCAGCCCTTGTGATGAGGATGGTGTGTGGTCCTCATTTCTGCTGAACTCTTATAAGAGAAAACTGCCCTGGAATATAATGGAGAGTGGAACACGTGCTGCTGGGAATAACAGCAGCGGTTTTTCCCGGAACATTGGATTTCCTTCAACCTGATGAATTTGTTAGCACCGCATTGACATTCATGAAATAAAACCTCAAAGGTCACAACCATTCCTCTCTCTGATTAAAGCTACTCTTACTAAGTTACAATGAGAAAATAATATTAAATACGGAGTTTTTAAGTTATATGAGAAGGCAACCCCATTCATTAGTACATGGAAAAGTTAAAGCATGTGTCATGCAAGTTAGGACCTCTTCTTGCCAACTTCATTTTGCTTCTCAGCAACAAATTTGAAGTGGACAGAGCCCCAGAACAAGGCTGACAAGACTCAGCAGGAAGAGCAGGCATGTTTAAATATTAAGATGTTCACAATCTGTTCCTTTATAGTCTGTAAGTGTTCTAAGCCATGAACAAACATGTCTTAAATAAGAAAGAAACCAAGATAGAAATCCCTCAGCATTAGTGAAATAATATGGTATTTTTAAAAGGAGGAAGACAACAATAATGCAATTAGCAGTGAAATTGCAGTTTTTTATATTTCAGAAATATTTTTTAAGATTTACACCATCTCAGCTAGGAAGGTAAACAGAAATTATGGCCCCTTTGTGCACTCTCAAAATATTTAGCACGAAGCTAAAGGAAAACAGACAGAGAAAACAGTACACAGGAAAAAACAAAATAATCCAAGATCTTATTTCACTTGGCAAGTAACAAATCCAAATAGGTAGAATCCTTTTGCTGACAAAACTTCCTAGAGTAACTGCAGTAAGATAAAACTACAAATCGGTGTTTTCAAGAGGAAACAGAGCAGATGTGTCAACTGAATTGTCACAGAAGGAACTATGTGAGATCCACAACCATAATTCAGAGGCTCCAGGTATCAGCCCAGCACTCCCACCAGGCTCATCTCATCCTTCCTACAAGCATCCCTCAAACCAGTAGCACTCATACATCAGCAAGGATAAAGTGAAACTCTAGATACAGCTTCCAGATTTTTACACACAAGCAAAACGTGCCAATTCATAAACACAGATACTTAAAAAAAAGTATTAACATAGATATATGTGAGTGTATATCTGTATCTATCTCCTATGAAGTATTCATATATATAAAATTGTAAGGTTAATTAGGAGAAGTACGATTGGCCACATCATAATTCACATCAATATGCTTATTTTAAGGCTGGGCATTTCAGCATATTTTCAATTGGATTTGATGATCTTAGAGGTCTTTTCCTACCTAAATAATTCTGTGGTTCTATGTGTAATTTTCCAGTCAGGTTCAGCAAAAGCTTTTGTTTCCTGACTCTATTTCACCACAAGTGACAGAGACAAATGGGCACGTTACCTCAAGAGTTCCTTTGGCAGAATAAGCTGCATAGGAGTACAGGAGGTCTTGGCTGTGAAGTGTTTTGGGGTCTCTGCTGCACTGTTGTCCACTTGGATAAAAGCATTCCCCGCTGTTTTGCAGAGTTACTGTGTTTGAAGAAGGGCCTGGCAGGTCAAGCAGAACGGAGTAATTCACCAGCCGGACATCTTCCAGGCCTTGGGAATGCCACTGACCCAGGATTTTCATGGCAAGGTCTGCATCATCTTCTCTGGGGAACTCTAACAAATCTCTGGAAAAAAACCCCACACAAGTAAACACAGGTTTAGTTTATTTCCCACCTGGACTCTTGTACTTAGTATGCATCAGTGCATGACTGTTAAAAACCTATCATCAAACATGCAAGAAAACCATACAACTTCAATTTTTCTGCAAATATTCTCTTACCAAGTATGAGACAAAGGCAACTGCTTTTTGGGAAATAAAAGTAAGTAAAGTAATAAAAGTAAGAAAAATAAAAGTAATAAAAATAAAAATAAGGAAACATATCCAAATGAAATAAAGAATCCTACAGAAATTATCACAGTAACTGTTTCAAAATTCACACACTGTTTGCTTATCAAATTTCTAAAAGAACATAAATTTAAGCAATCTTTAAATATGAAGAAGCCAATCTGAAGTAACACCTCAAGGATGTCAGGGAGGGCATGATGCTGAAAATTAGTTATAATTATATAGTTATAATTACATGTTTGGCTTAAATTCATCAAGGAAAGCAAATTTACAAAGCAGAATGGCACTGTTCCCCCAAATGATGCGCTCGCTGTCAGCGAGTTCTTCACATTTCCTACCTGCACTGAAGGATTACCTGAGCCCCTAGCTTGGCCAGCATAAAAGGCAAACATGGGAATTACTTTGGCAGTGTCCACTGATGGGTCAATGAGAACTCAGACAGGTTGGTCTGGGCTTGCATCACTGGGTTTGCATCACTTCCAACACTGCTGGCACAGAGGCCACAGGATGAAGGCACCAAAGGAGCACCCTCCTCCCCAGCACATGCCAAAGGATTCCAGATGCTGAAAGTACTGCCATGATAACTTCAGAGGATGGGCTTGCTGAAGGAGCAACTGAAGGCTTTCCTTACTTATGCAGGCAAGCAGTCATGTGAGCAAAGAAGGACAGAAATAAAATTTATTACTCAAATAAAAAGCACTACCCCCGTGCAGCAAAAAAAGCTTATGGAATATTTGCTGATTTCTGTGAAGTTGGGGTGTTTGTTTTTTTTTGGGGGGGGCGGGGGAGGGTTTCTTGTGTGTCTTTGAAGCTCTCAGAGCTAAAAAGATTAAGGATCACAGATGCATTATTTCCAAGCACAGAGATACTGACACTGCCTGAAAGTCTTGTCCACAACCTTCTCTTCACAAAAAGGCCACTAAACTTAACTGCTTTAAGGTCCTCAACAGAACTTCAAAAAACACCCTGGCTATCTTGCACACATCAAAAAAAAAAAAATTGAATAATGTATAGTACTTTTAAGCAAGCAACAGGATTTGAGAACCCCACCAGGTGCTTCTTTCCAGGTACCCCTGCAATATCCAAAACCAGCTGCAGTGCTGCAGGTGGGAAGCTCCTGGATAAAGGTACTGGCACTACTCCCAGAAGAGTCTGCACTGCCCCCAGCAAGCAAAGCTTATGATGGAAGTCAAGCACAAGGGCTCCCTTCTCCACCCATCTTGTGGTTGAACATTTGAAAAATGAACCTTTACTGCCTAGACAACATCAAAGCCTTAAAAGGGCAGAAAGTAAAATTATAACACCCATTACACCTAGAAATGGCTCAAAAATTACATACTCCATTCAAATGCCTAATGCCCATCATCACATTACATGGGCAGAACAATTATTCCAACATGCAAAAGGCTTTTTTTAAACAGACATATCTTTGTATAAATGTGTTTTTTATAAAATATATTTCTTCAAAGCAATATGTTGTATCCCAGGCTGCATTGCACCAGTGAGGCTGTTCACACACAAAGTTCAAAATCTGTACAACAACACTGGCCTTATGTTGGGACTTCAGGGATCCTGTCAGGAACAATAACTGTCTTGCAGATTTAATGTTTTTAAATTATCTAAAATAAGTCTTCAAGCAGTCTACACCACACAGATGACTTAATCCAATCTGCAGTATATTACAAGTTTCCAATTTCATCTCCTGTGCCTGCTAATGTAATGACATAAACTTGGGCAGTGCAGAAATACAGAAAGTTGTTTGATTAACACAATCATTAATGGAATATCTGCATTTCCCTCAGGTGATAGAAACATTAATAGAATAAATAATTAAAGAAACTTATCCCAGGCCAATAGGGTTATGGCACATTGTAACCAGAAGCATTCAGTCACAATAAAAGGAATTAAGCATTGAAAGAGGAAGATACAATAAGCAAATTGCTCCCTTATGAATAGAAGTTACTTTCCACTTCATAATTAAATCAACATGTCTTTGAAACTTTTGTGACAACAGATCTGATTAAGTTACAGAAATGATCCCACTCACTATTTACTCCATAATGCCTTTATAACATGTTAAAATCAAATTGCAAATTATGAGCACACATTATTTTACAATAAATCAGCACACATTAGACTACTTTGATAAATCCTATGAACACCACCAGAAAATTTTTTTTCCAGATTTATTACAATAGCTAACTTGCAGTTGCCTTTGATGCTGACTGCATGAACTTAGAGGTAAGTGAACTCATTATTTTTCACATACTAATTATATAACAAATAAAATATGCAAAACCAGTATTTCCCAAACCAAATCAAATTCAGAAAATTGTCAAGTTTGGCAGTTCAGCCTGGAAGAATATCAACACTTCACATGCACTTCACAGTCCTCCTTTACAAATGCTCAGATGATTTACTACCTAGAACTTGCAGGGCTCAGAGACTCCCAGCAGAAGGATTTCAGCAGTGGAGAGGAGCAGCCCCCTGGGCTGAGCATGTTCTCAGCTCCCCAAGCAGCTGCATGCTCAGAAGAAACCAATATTAATGCAACTGCCAATTTGCATTTACAGCACTGTCTCTGATAACTTGAGCCAAATTTTTGATTCCCTTTGGTCACATAAAAAAGATACTTTATTCAGGCATTTTTTCAGGTTTGGGAATAACAACAAAGTTTATGGGCACATCTCTGTTGCTGTAAATTTACATAATCCAGTGAAGTGCAGCCACCATGGATTGAAGATTTGGTCTCAAGTCAGAATCACCACTAATAAATCTAACAATGCCAGTCTGAACACTCCTATGCCTTTATAGGATGCTCTCAGAGATTCCCATAAATTCCTTTCTAATACAGATCAGTATGGAACTAATGTGCATCAAAACAGGACATAAACTCAGTTCTTGAGCACTTCTCCTCCATCTCAAAAGGCTCAGTTCCTGAACTCAAAAGAAACCAGGTAAAATTGCACTTAAAATCCAGAAAGTTCACCCTACTTCACTTGAATAAGGTAGAGATTTCCCACTTTGATGTGATGAAAAAATCACCACTGTTGAAGATTCAAAGTCCTAAACTTAGAAGAATAATTTTAAATATGTTGAAGATATATTTGTAATAAAGCCAGGGGTTCTGCAGCCTCTGCAGCATCAAAAGGCTATTCTTCACCAGACGATTATAAAAGATAAATGAACACACACACAAAATATACAAATTTCATTTTCAATTTGGTAACCATGGGGAACACAGCCCTGCCGTGCCTTAATGGAAAGTCATTTGCTACAACAGCACTTTTTGACACAGCTTGCCAAAGGAGAGAACAAGGTATTGCAAATAAGCCAGCTGGGACACTGAAACACCACTCAACAGATACTGAAAAATTACAACAGGTCACTCTAGCAACCAAGAGATGGAATAATTTAACTGTATAACACAATTACTTTTCAGATAATCTTATTAAATTGCTATAAAACCCCATGAAAAAAAATGGAATTGCAGAAGGATTTTACAGATTCAATCTGAAATATCTACAGGGATAAAAATTCCCTGCAAATATGTAAAACTTCAAGTGTGGTTGGTTTGGTTAGTTTTTTTTTTTCTTTTCAGGTTTACCACCTGTACTGAGCATGGGGAACTGGCCTACACTTACTGGCCTACTAAGAAAAAATAATCTGAATTCCAGTTTTGCAGAGTTAGATGTTTAAGTGCCTTATTCCCGTATTTTGACTGTACATTTCCATTGCTTTCTTCCAGTTCACCGAAATTTTTCATAAAGCAACTTTTTAGATAAGAGCTAACAACAAACACCATTTTGGAATTTTTACAGATCAATTTTTCAGCTGAGTAGCTGCTCTCAGATCCTGTGAGTTGCAATGACTGCTCGTATTTTGTAAAGCTTCATCAGATCAAAGCGTTCTCTTGTCTAACACAATGCTCCCAACAGTAACTAGTAGCAGATAATCACAAAAGAATGCAGGAAATGCATCACATGGTGTTATTACATTTATAGCCTCTCATGCAAATATCATTTTTTTAAACCTCAAACTTTGTCCAGGCTGAGTTTTAAAGATGTTTTCATATGTTGAGGATTTCAGAGCTCGTTTCAGTCCATTAAGAGCCGAGCTGTGGTACCCGCACACACCAACTGCTGAGCAGATGCACCAGCATTTCCCACACTTGCAGAAAGAGGAGTTATTTGTGTCCATCACACACAGTGTGCACACACAGGAAACACTCAGGAAATACCACCTGCCCAAGCCACATCTGCTTCAATTTTAATTACATGTTCCTGTTAATTAGGGCACTCCACTGGGCTGGTCTCCAACCTGCCCGGTTGGATTTCCCATGGTCTGAACTGATGGCCACAAATTTGCTGCTCCCAAAAAATAGAAATAAATAAATTCAGGTCCAAGAGAGGATAAATATTTATCAGGAGGTGAGAGAAACATGCTCACAATGCAAAGAGTTGCACACAGGATCCTGAAGCACTTCAGGTTCTTCAGGTTACATTGCAAGGTCACCAGCATCTGCTGCAGAAAGTTGATCTAGGAAATGTCCTCTGTCACATCTACCATCAGCTTTCACACATTCTGGATATTCTGAGCATATTTCTAGCAATAATAACAATTAAGCCCTGCTCATTCTTGGGTAACAACTTACTGCTTTTGCTATTTAAGGGAATATTTACAGAGCTGCATCTGCACAATGAATTTTACTTAGGGCCTACAATATACATTTTAACATGCTTTAATGTAAAGTACAGTTCATCCTGCTAACAAAAAGGACTGTGATTTATGGCAGCTTTTACTTCTTACAGACACAGAATAAATTCAATTCATGAAATCATAAAAAATACAGAATTCTAGAAAACAGAATGCCAGCTCTAGATTTGGTTGTGCAGATCTCTAGCAAAAAAAAAAAACTTTGTAATTTTATTTTTGTAAAAAACATTGTGTGCTGTGGCTTTCAGGTATTTTCAATAAAAGTGTCATAAGCTCTCTCTTTAGGAAGTCATACTATGAGAAAACAGAGAAATACTTTTAAACAAAACTTTATAGCATTTTTGGACTGTGTTTAAGTCCACCTGGGTATTAGACTTTCACAGGGATACCTGACCAATGTATCTTCTCCTATCATAGTATAAATTCATGCAGAACTGCTCCAGGGCAAACCTCACATTTTCCTGAGAAGTTCTTTGCCATGGGATTGAAGAACACTCTCAGATCTCAGCCCCTGCTGGCTCCCAAGTTTAGCTATTTTGTACATTTATGGTTTTTTTTCACTACAGGACCACCAAGTTTATCGCTCCTACCCATCACATCAGTCAAATGCCTTTTATACCCTTAAAGAAAACTCATGGGGACAGTTCAAATCTCACTTTCCAACATCATGATGCAAGCCAAACTTGCTCTCAGGGCAGATGGTGGAAGGCATTGAAAAATGACAGATTCACTCACTCTTTGACTCCACAGTTTACTGGAAAACAAGCAATTCTTTGTTCCCATACACTAAACATTGCAAAGTCATGAACTGGCCATAGGTGAGCTTTCCAAAGCCTTTTAAGAGATCTGGATGTCAGTTATGTGACATTTAGCCAGAACCCAAATCTTCCAAATACTTCAGAACATTACAGGACAATATGAGATAAGCAAATCACTCAAGGGGGGCAGGTAGGCAGAGACAGAGATAGGAACAGAAACCAGATTGGCTATTTACACTTGTGGCTTCAGTTATAAAAAACAGATCTCTAGCAAAACCAAAACCAACCAAACAAAAAACCACAAACAAACAACAAAACAAACAAACAAAAAACAAACCAACCAAACAAACAAAAAAACCAAACAACCCACAGATGGCTATCACTACCTACTTTAAGAATGGTAAATTAACCACAGAACCCTTAACATGGAGAATAACAGCTCCAGTCCCTCAAAAGGACTATTCAAAGATCCTAAGACTTAATTCCACAGAAAGATGAGAGAGAAAATAACTTTCACATTGTGTACTTCAGCTCTAAAGAAGTCACTGCCATGTTCCACTGCTCCCTTTGGTTACAAGAATGACACACTTTCCTTTTAGCAAAGCAAGGAGATCTTGTTTCTCCCTAACACAAAACCTCAAATACTTACCACAAACTGGACTGACCTACTCCTCATACATTTAATCTATTTACTACAATAAATGGCTTTCAACAGATGAGCTATTGGTAAAAAAAAGTTGTACACAATGAAGATATCTACACAGGAAACCTCTTTTATGATTATTAAAAGAACTCTTGTTTGAAAGACGATCTCTCAAAATGATGCCATTTTCTTTCAAAATCAATAACATGCCCACAACTACAGTTTCCTTATTAACTTTCACAGTTGCTAAATTTCAGTCACAAGAGACAGGTTTTCCTCTATGGTACAAATGCTTGTGTGCACACATAACATCACAAACCGTACCTTTGTACAATTCCATCTAAAACATTTCAAATCAGCTGCATGCTTTAACCTAAACCTTTATTTTGGACATACCTTAGCCTCTGTTTTATATACAGCAAAGGGAATATATAACTTTATTCAAAGCTTATAGATCTAATTATTTAATGAAGAGTTTCACTCTATTTTCTCCTAATGCAAGGGCAGCAGCAGCCCCAAACAGCTGTGCCCTGCATTTTCCAGCAGGTTACAGCGCCCAGGGCGATGTCGAGGCACAGCGGAAGGAGGACGGGGAAAAGACAATCCCTCACCTTGAAATGTTTGCATATAACCCTGCATTCACTGGCAGAGCACTGACCCAGCAAAACTTCACGACCATATAATCTTCTTTTCTTCCCAGACCACAGGGAATATGTCAGTGTCTCAATAAAATGTGACCAGCTGCATAATCAAGTCCAAGTGGTTCCTTTTACTGTCGGAGACAATTAGGTTTACTTCCAGCAAGAGACCATTTCTGTGTGGATGTGAATAGCACTGGATGGTTCTTTTTCTATACAGAAAACCTATTGATCAAAAAAACCCACCTTGAAAACCTTGCTTTTTATACAGGAAATCTGCAGATGAAAAAAAAAATCTCAATACTGCTCAACTGGCAGTATTTTACTCCTTTCAATTGCCAATCATTAGATTACACTGTGAATTCAAAAGTAATTACACTGAATGTGTCATTCTGATGGCACTGGACATCTTTATTGGAGCTATATGATTGAACTTTTAAATAATATCCCAGTTCTCAAAGGACAATGAGGAACTAAAGAGGGCATGCTAACCCATAATGAAAAGAAAAAAAAAACAAAAAACCCACAAAAAAACCCCCACCAAAACAAAAAAAAAACCCCAAACCACAAAACAAACAAAAAATACCCTCAAAACAACCCCCCCCCAAAAAAAAACAAAAACAAAAAAACCAAACCAACAAACAAAAACCACCAAACAAACAAAACCAACCAAAACCACAACAACTCTAGCAATGCATAGAAAAACTACCTATTATTTAAAGATTTAGGATTACTTTGAACCAGATAAATCCCCAAATAAATGTTTAATTTTTAGAATTTGAACAGAGTGTAAAAAACTTTAATTTCTTTCATGAATTTCAAGAAGTTAACCTTATATACAGGAAAACCTAAGACAGCCACAAGATGATGCCATGCAACCTTCCTCATTTTCTTATCAGTGTATGTTAATTTACCAGTGAAATTCTAATAGAACTGCAAAGATTCCTAGCTGATATGTCAGCTTGGATATTTTACAAAAATATTTAAAAGTTCAGTAGAGTGTATTGGTTAAAAAGAAAACTGCAGATTAAATTTTTTTTTAAAAGAAGGAGAAAGGTTAAAATACCATCTCCACATGCTTATGTAAGCAAAGTGTTATCACAAATGCCATATCACATGGCTTAGCTCTGATAATCTCCATCTCACCAGCTGAACTGTGTTTCAGATGCATTTGTTTTTATCTGAAAACACTGACAGCTTCCAAGTGACCCTTCAGTTCTAATATACAGCTGAGGAAATCAGCACTGATAACCAAAACACTGTCCTGAAGTTATTTACACTGCACCACAAATCCAAATGCTTGTGGATAAACTAAAAGCTCTCTCCAAAGGAGCAAGCATAAAATCTTATAAAGACAGGCTTGGGAAGAGGCCACAGGAGATCATTTGGTTTGAGGCAGGCTCAGCTCACCCCAGTGCCACTCCAGGCAATTGTTTTCCTGCCCTTTTCCAAATATATAAACCTCTTGTCCATCCTAAATAAACACCCTGCTGTATTTAGACACACTGCATTATCTCCTTTCCCCCCCTCATGTTGAGAACAGACTAATCTTTTTCTCTCTGCAAGTCTTTTTTACATACATAAGGATTGCTCTCATGGCCTTCCCTCAACTGATCGTGTCTTAAAATCAAATTTCCTCAGTCTTTTCATCCATTTCCTAAGAGCTACTGCTCCTGAAATCTCCAACTGCCCTCCCTCACCTCTTCTGGCCCCTCTCCAGCCTGTCCCCATTCCTCTCGAAGCAGAAGTCCAACAAAAGGCCATTCTGAATATGGCATTTGCACTGAAAATGAAGGATTAGTATCCAATTATCGCCTGCCTCCATAAAATTCAATTATTATCCTTCTGCTGTCCTTTATTTTGATTTCAACTCTGTACCTCTGCAGTAAGTTCATCGACTCCTTCAGCTCTGCTGACCTCAAAGGGGCCTCATCATTTCATCACTCATTTGCTTCCAGAGGGAATGGCCCTGAATACATCTCCATGAACTGTATAAAACAGGTCAGACTTTCAAAGTGCTGAGAATCCACTGTTAAAAATGCATTCACCTGCCCCCCCAAACTAAAAAGTTCCCAGAAAGACAAGCAGGCTTAAATGCTAGAACAATTCTGGAAGTGGGGACACTAGAAGGATAAACTTTTTTAAGTAGGCAAAATTCAAAGTATTTGCTTGCTCAGTTCTAAGCCTCTACTGATGTCAAGTCTGGGGCTGATCAGAGGTTTGGCTTCCAAAATCTTCACTCCATTTGCAATGAGAATCCAGTAAATTTGCTCTCAGTACAGCAAATCTCCTGAAACCATCTGCACAGTCCATTCAGGTCCACACAAAAAGGTCCTTTCTGTCCCTTCCAAGGTTGACCTACCCCCATCATGTCTTCCCAGCAGTCTCAGTTAAGTCCACACCTCCCTGAGGGGCATGTTTATAACACCTGGGTGCACATGGCAAAATGTAGGGGCCACGGTGCAGAGACTTCTAGAAAAGAGACAGGAAAGGGACCTGACCTGCTCCTTCTCCACCTCTTCCTTTGGCACATTTTGAATGCAACAGTACCTCACTGCCCCCAAAGCCACCTATTTATCCACATTTCCTTGTCCACTGCAGACTCCCCTCAGGCTTCTGGTCCTTCTCTAGCTGAAAATAAAATAAACCCCACAAAATGTCCCCAGAACAGCAGGTGCTAGTTTCAAGGAGTAACCCTTACTCTAACTCACTTCCAGCCTCTCTTATGATCTAACAAAAATTTCAAAGCCCAGTTTTAAGTGAACAGAGCACAAATAAAAGACCAAGACAACAGCAACATGGAGATGTTCAGGAACTGGAATCCAGGCTAAAAAATGTCCCCCAATTCAGCACAATTTGATGTACAAGCACCTGAACTGCTCACTGCCAGGACAAAGGGATGTTGTAGTGCCTTGATGGTTCAACCCAAAGGCCAGAGTGGGGTGGCTGTTGCTAGACAGTAAAAAAGCTCTAGTCCAAAGGTCAATTAAATCTTTGGGGAAAAATAAAATTCAAAGCAGAATTTTTATGTAACAATGGAAAGCTTCTGTACATTTTTTTCATCTCACTTTCTGCAAATAATGAGTCTGAGTTTGCTCTTGATGTGGTGTGTTAAGGAAGCCACAGACAGACATGAGGACACAAAACAGGATTCAGAGATTCATCAGTTGAGCAGGTTTCTACTGGGTACTCATATACAGAACACAGTCAAGTCATCTCCACTGCAGAAAAAAATATTCTTGTGGACATGCTGCATGGCTTCTTATATCTGCTATGAAGACAAAGTCATTTATAAACTATCAAGTAGCTGGAGGAATTGTGGGAGGCAGATGGTCTATTTGTTATTAGCATGACATGACTACTCCTATTCTTGGTAACAAACTACCCACGTGGACTATGCAGACACAACATTTCACCCCCATGCTTCTTAAAAATCTGTGACATTAACACATATGACACACTCACTGACATATAAAAAGGATAAATATCACAATGAAAGAAACAGTAAGGGGTTCAAAGTCTAAATATATTCAATCAAGCTGAATCAGAGCAGCGTCAGATTTTTTAAGCAGGGGGCAAAGAAAACGTCAAACCAAACTTTTGCAGTGTAGCCAAAATCAAAGTTGTATGAACAGAAAAGAAAAAATTGAAAAATTGTAGCTATACCTGAAGCAACAGGCACTACAACAGAAGCCTCTGTAAAGTCTGTGTTTTGGGAAAACTGAAGATAAATTGAATTTTTGTGTTTTATTGGAAACCTTCAGAAAACAAATCCACCTCACTTAGCAAATGCAGGAACCCAGTGAGTGTTTCACTGCAGCCTAATGGATATCGTTTCCCTTCTTCCACTTCTCCTTCCACTCACCCCCAAAGTGGTTCAGATTTACAGCCCATATCGTGCCTGTTCACTGGCACTTTCACTGCAGGCAGAATTCTGCCAGAAAGACAAAAAACACAACAGTGAAGGACTCAACAATTCCCCTGCACTTCTTCCTGGGAGCAGCACACTGAAACAGCCAGTTACGGATTTTGCACACATTTACTTTAATGAAATTGAAATGGTACAAGTGCAAATCCATACATGGACGTTATTTGGAAGCAGTTTAATGAAGAATCATTGCAGGCTTTTCTTTCTGCTGGCTGCAAACATTCCCACAAGCAGTGTCCAGAACTCCACTGGCACAGAGCAGACACACCTCACCCCTGCAGCACCCAAGCTCTGCCCCAACCACAATTAAAACCAGAAGCAAGGAAGCTCCTTTTAAACCAAAATATATATGCCTAAATTTGGATCAACTCCTTCAGTTTCTTCCAGAGCAGACACAAGGACAACTAGGACAGCATTCACTTCTGAGTTTTGGTTAGATGCTTCTGCAAATTACTTTGCATTAAAATTTCACTCTACAAGCAACAATCACTATGAGACCTGAGCAACTTGGGGTATGTTAGAAGGCAAAAAGGAGAACTACATTATTGTGAGTCTCTCTACTGAAGAAAATACAATTTGGAAGTGCATGCAATGCTGAATGAAACAAATAGTGGATTTTATTAAATCTGATCTCCAATTAAAACAAGTATCACATGTGGTTAAGCCTTAGAAACTTTTTTTTTAAATCACTGTAACAGAGAGCACAAGGGAAGATGCTAAGCATATTTTCAGTGAAGTTAATAGTTTTGTCAACAAAATACACAATATTAGCTGTGATATTTATGTAAGCAATATCTTCCAGAGCACTGACAGGATTTAGGAAAGTGAAAAGACTTAAGCTTCTCTTTGGAATTGCATGTGGGATCATCTTTTCTACAGAATGTTAGAAACAGCAAATTTCCTTAGCATTTGGTGGAAATACTGTATCAATGCAGAGTCTGGGTAACACAGAGGGAGCAAAAAAGGCTCCAGTCACCCAAATATGTGCCAGTCACTGTGAATTAGGATAAAGTTTGCATCCTTCTCAGTGAACTCTACTATGTCAAGACTGTCAAACCCTGCCTACACCTTCTTTTCTTTCTGAGGTTTTGTGATTTGCTTTGGGATGTGGGCGTGGAGGAGGGTCACCTCATATCACACACATTTCTTTCCATTCATGGGAGCTTTTCTACCTCTTCTCCTCACCATCCTCCTCTTCCCACCTCAAACTGTCCTTTGGTTACCCCAGTCTTTGATGGCTCCACATCTGCTCTCCTGCATTACCACATTTCACTCCTGAAATGTCCCCTGTCAGCTCCAGCCCACTATTCCCCTATAACACATTCCTCTGTGTGCTAAGCTGACAGGATCAGCAAACAAATAACATAATGCATTTGAGCCTTGGGACTGAAAAAATGACTGATGAGCCAAACACACCTTGAGTGGAGAAGAAGGAAAGAATTCAACTTGACAGGGGAGCTGGACCACGTATGCCTCCCCCAGCCTTTCATCCTGCATATCACCAGAGAAACACTCCAGAAGCATTGGCTTATAAAAATAATTTACTCACAATATCCAGATGGTGAGTGGGGAGAGGAATAGCCTAGCTGCTGGAAGCGTTTTCCCACCTTGTATTCAGATTTTAAAGTTTTAGATAAAAGTGATGTCACTTGAGGTGACTTGGCAGTCTGTGCCCACAGGTTTGCTCTCTAGGCTAGCACAAGGTACAAATTTGTATAATTTGGGTAAAATCTTTTTCTACATCAATAATCAGGTCTTAAATTTTATTTAAGAATATTATTCATAGTCTTCATGTGTAATACAGCACCCTTCTTTTGGAGGATCAAGTACCAGCTTATTTAAGGTTTGGATTTTTTGGGGTTTTTTTTTGGGGGGGGGGTAAGTCATTATAAAATTTTGTGTAATTCTGTTATGCAAGGCAGATGTGATCATTTAGAGAGCTGAGAGATGGAAAATGAGAATAAACTTGCTCTGCATCATCTTCTGTTCACCTTGGCCACTAATATTAGGAAATGTGATTTAATGAAACATTTCTATGAAGACAACAACAGCTTTATAGCTTACTATACACTACATTGCTAGGATGCATTTCTTAAATCATCAACAAAATTACCCTCTCTAGCTATGCATTTAGTCTACCTCTCAGCAACTGGATAGACTGAATTAATCACATTAGCCACAGCCAAGATTTCTTTTTACTTTTTTTAATGGATGATTAACATTAGGATCTCAGATCCATATTTAGACATATAAATAAATAAAATCTTGAATTAAAAATGATGAGCACTGAAAATTAGGTCACCTACGTAGGAGTTTTATTAAAGACTTAAGTACAGTTGAGATTATTTCCTCCTCAGTTAGAACATTTTCCCATGGGACACTGGCAAGTCCATGGCATCAGGCATTCCTAAGGACAAGACAGTCCCCAAATGGTTCATCCCCTTCTACCCACTTAAGTCTCAAGAACCCAAATGCTCTGCCTGTCAATATCTGCTGCCTTATCAGTACTGAAAACCCACCCAATAAACTCACCCACCTCCAGTTCCCCCTAAAGGGATCCCTGTCCTAAGCCCTTCCGTACCCCTCTACCTCCATCTGAAGATTCCTGTTTGTTCAGCTCTGCTGATGGAACAGCAAACCCACCTCATCCAGAACAGTGTGGGGGGATTATTCACTCAATTTAAACACTAGATATTTGTTAACTGAACTAATCCAGCAGACAGAAAAATATTTTTGTGCAGCAAGTCTGCTCCCTAAGACTAATTGTAATTTTTTAACAAGCCACCATCCAACACGAGTAATCTTCCAGCATTTTTTGGGCACCCACAGTAGGCAGTGGCTATTCTGAAATCAAATGAAACCAGCACATCAAAACCTACTAGCTGAATGGGCCTGACCTTTGTAAAGCAGTGCTATTAATAAGATAAAATAAACTGCAGGACTCCAGTAACCAGGTTAAAAACTCAGTAAATAGCCAGGAGACGACACGAAACGAGACCAAGCGGTCTGTGCGTAATGAAGTAGATGATATCCTAAAATTGAATCAGCTTCCAATAGCCAAGATCTGCTTTTAAAATACAGAGATACATCTGCATTGGCTAATGAAAAGGCAAAAACTGTATTTAAAGGCAGTCAAAGGCACCCTGTTTCTAGCCATTTGTATTCCAGAACAATGATGCATGAAATAATAGCTATTAACAGACAGGTTTGAACATGCTGCCAGATTAAGGAGAAACCCCAAACCAGACTGACTGCAAGAGGAAAAATACCTACTTTTCTTCCTATAAATGTGCAGGTCTCTTACATGAGCATATAACTGTAAAAACAGACTTTCACAACTGCATTTTCTTAGTTCAGAAGTCAGGGAGGATGTATATAAACCCCCAGGAATAACTGGTAATCCATGCACATGTGTGTGCACACAGCATCAGCTGCTGGGACTGGAAGGAGCCTGACACCTGCTTCATCTGCTGCTGCTATTTTCCTGTTTAAGGCAGATTGCAGAACACCAGAAGATTTCAATGCAACCCTTGATGACAGCAAGATGTTTGGAACACAACCTGCTTCCTCTGCCCCTGAACACTTGTAGCTGCAGCTCCACTTGTCTCCTGCCAGCTGCAGCACAAACCCCAGGAGACTCAGCTACCCCAGGCTGCTCCAGCCTCATTCACCACAGCCTGGCAGAGAGACCCACAACAGCTTTTCAGCTGCTGTTAGATGATTACAGAGGAATTTTCAGTAAAAATATAAAATAAAAAAAAAATCAAATTAAAAATATCCAGTATCTAACAAGGTCAAAAACTTAATGTAAGCTCCTAACATGACAAAATTACAGGATCACCTCCCATACATTGAACTCTGTCTCTCTGGGTTAATTACAGAGCAAAGCTGTGCCCCTGTACTGAAGCCCCTAAAGTTGTGGTACCACACAAAGGGTAAAGTTCAAATTAATCAAAGCCATTTTACATGCTATCTTCACACTCATCAGTGGCATAATGTGACAGAGACATTCACAGTACAAAACCCCATCAAATGCTTCCAGAAATTGCAGCATTATTGCCATATGCTTCAAAAATCTTCTAATGCAAAACTGACTGTAATTCTTTTTCAGTACTCACAGGAAGTGATCAATTCAGAGACACTAGTTTCTACCAAAAATATATTTATAAACCATTAATGTACAAAATTCTATTAAGCAACCTAACCAGTATTTTGCCCACACTCCAAAACTACATGGATCACTGATATACAAAATATTTTCTTGTAAGTAGCCTCCCTCAGTAGAAAACTACTGAATTTTTAGACATCTTCCTTACATAACCAAAAAAAGAAAAATACACCCAAAACCATAGAAGCCACTTACATAAAAAGCTTTAAAGAGCCTGAAATACACCAATAGATGAAGTTAATCTGATTACCCACATCCAATCAAGGATTTCATATTATAAGAGGTTGCATTATCAGATAATTCCTGCCAACTGTATCATTAGAAACATTAATAAAATGAAAGGTTGCAGTTGTCAGCTAATGAGTGTATTGTTAATGTGGCATCACACATATAATCACAAGGAGTCAATGTGTAATTTCTTATTTTTGAGAGTGGGAGACTATCAATAACACAAGAATTTTAACACTGTCATTTTTTTTTCATCTCCTAGTCCAGGCACACTCAGGAAGAAGTGGTAACTAAAACATTCAGAAGGGCTTTGGGATCCTTGATTGTATCAATGCTTTTACTCCTTACAATACCCAGCACAAGTTTAGTACCTCTCACCAAAAAAAGGTCCAGTCAGTGCTTCAAACATATAAAACACAGCTTAAAGCAATTTCAGAAACAGAAGCTGGAGAAGAGGAACGAAAGCAAAGGCACAACATGCTGCCAAGATCCCATTGTATATTACCAACTCTCATTTTAGGCATATCTGTGTAATGGGACCAACTATCAGCAAGATTTTTATAGGCTATTACTCAGACAAGCAAACAGTACTTGAAATGTCATGTGTGGAGCCTTTTCCCTCAGCTTTATTCCCAAATTCCTATAGAAGTGCCTACAGCAACAAATAAGTTTCCAGCCATGCAAATCTGTTTTGCATTTAGTCTCAAGTCTTAGCTCCTGGAATACTGTGATGGTGTCAGATTTTCAGCTTTTATTAAAAAATATTTTAGCTGTTAGGATTACAAAGAACGTAACAGGAATGAACTGAGAACACTCAGCAGCCAGATAACAAATTAAAAAGTATTCCTATTTAGATATAATTACTTTCATTGCTTGAGCAAGTAACAATAGAAAGCAGATGAATCATTTTGCCTTGTAGTGTTGACAAAACTGCTTTGTACAATATTAAAAACAAAAACTAAGGTGGTGAGACAGTCACAGAGGGACACGGTCTCGTGTGTGCTTGGTCGGGTGCTTGCCTGCACTGCCAGTGATGAGCAGCTTTGGGGCCACCACTGCAGGGTCCCAACAGCAATGTCACTCACTGCCAGCCAGCTCTGCTGCCTTTGGGGTCCCTTTCCTGGTGGCAGCTCAGAGCACAGAGCCACAAGAACACCTTCAATACACACAGGGCTTTGGACGCTGCCAGGAATGGCTGCACTCCTCCAGTCTAGACACGTGAGCTCAGTGAAAATAAATACAGTATTTGGAGTAAAATTTTATTCCCCTACACCTCATGCTTCCTGGACAGCTGCTGCATGCCACACCACAGGAGCTGTGTTTCTGAAAAGAGAGGAAAAAAACAAAGGGTCTGGAGCACTGCAAACCCTGAGCCAAGCCCTCCTTTGATTTACACTGAGGGGAGGAAAAGGATATAATAAGAGATGGATAAACCTCTCTTGCTTGCTATAATATAAAGAAAACTATTCTAAACAAGCCTATTCTGGAAAACCCCTAGGCTAACAATTTAATTTCTGACTGCAGGGATATTACCTTGTTAAATCAACAGTCAGTGAAAGGCTTTTACTTCTCCCTGTAAATGCATTCTCAGTCCTTCCTTTTCCCACTGTACTCCTGCCACCAGATGGAGGGCACATCATGTGGCACTCGAAGGGGAATGAGCAGGGAAAGCCACAACCCTTCCTGTGGCTCTTGACTCATTCCAAACAAATAAATACAGTTTAAAGTTACTGTCTGCACTGAGACTGGAGGGAGTATTTGGGCCAGCAGCACGAGGACACAGCGAGCGGTCCCTCGCACGCCGTTCCTGGTGGAAAAGCCATACAGCAGTGGTTTTATGAGGAATAAAGTCATTCAGTTGAAACTGTGCTGAGAATATAACAGTAATTTATGTAGTTACCAGTTACAGTCTTTAGATTAGGAGATGATAGCCAGCCAATGCAAGATTTATTCTTTCAAAAGGTTTCTTTCTTGAAACAGAGGGCAAGCGAAGGAGTGTACAGTTCTGCTGTAAGAATTGTTACTGCAGAAAAAGGGAAAACAGTTTAACTCTTCAGCCATCTGCTATAGCATATTCCTGCTAATTTAAGACACAGTAAAGCAATTTTGATGAAAGCAAAAATTATTACAACTTCAGTGAGAACTCAGAATCAGCTGAAAATAGGAGCGAGAAAACTTCTATTTATGTCTGGAAAACTCCCATCTCTTTCTTATTCACCCAGTCTTTGGAACTGAATAAAATGTTTTCTTCTCCTGTTGCTTCTGACAGATTAAGAATTCCAGACCTGCCCATAATTAATTTTGGCATGAAGGTAACTACCCTTGCACAGTCTGGAAGACAAATGAAGTGTCAGAGAAAGGCACCCCAGAGTAATTTGTTTCTTGCCTTATCTACAAGAAACAGGTGTAATTTTTTAACAGGTGTGATAGGACAGCACTAGACAGTGACTCATCACTACCCCGTAAATGGAAATGTAAGAGAAATACTCTGAGCACTAAGTAAGGAGTAGCGAGGAAAATATAGAAATCAATTAGTAAAACAAAACAATCTGACACCCTGCCCAAAACCCCAAACACACCTTAGGTGAGCATCACACATCCAAGCCATTATGGAGCTTGAGGATCTGCAAGGAAGCAGCCAAGGAAATCTTGCTGTTTAGAGATCCTGGTGCTGGGGTGCAGGGGTCACACACATCACTGTCCCAACAGCTGTGACTCAAACTATCCCCCCAGCTCCAGGGCTGGACAGTCTGAAGCAAGTCAGGGACAGATCAGGACATGACACCAACAATAGTTTGGTTTCCCTGGCCATCATCATATGCTGGTGCCTGCCAAGGATGTGATCAGCCTGTCTCCTGGCATCTCTTCCCTTTGGAAAGGCAGGGACCCTACACTCAGGGTGAGGCAGCAAGAGGGGTGACCCAAATTCCCACTCCTTGCTTCCCTTTCCCAGAGAGCAGGCTGCCAGCAGAACAAAAAGCCACCTACAGGGACAAGACCACACAGGAGCAGACTGGGCTCCTGGGATGCCACTATGGGATTACCAAGGAGAGATGCTGCTGTGTGAGGTGGGATGTTATTTATTAACACCAAAAGTACAAACCTGTCATCCCCAAGCTTTCCTTTCTTGTTTACCTCACCTCTCCCCTATCAGCTTAAATCCTGCTATTCTCTCTCTCTTTTCTCAACTCAAGATTACTTTTGGTTGTCTTATCAGCCTCCTCCAGACTGATAGTTTCAAAGGCAGATATATCCTCGACGCGTGTGTCTGACAGGTTTGGCCTCACTTTTTATGACACCTGTGCTGACAGCACATCACCACCACAGATACACACAACTGAAGCTGAGCAAGCCCAAGGACTCTGCAGCCAGAAGAAGCAAAACTTTTCTTCCTATTATATGAAGATTTCCATTGTGACCTTTCCACTAAATACAAATTATGAGCCCAGCAAATTTTATGCAGTCAGAATGTGTGAGTCAGTCAGTACAGATTCAAAAGATGGGCAAAAGCCTCAATTTCAGTCAAAAACTGAAATGGAAATAACAACTGAGTATTATTAAAAAGGTGTTACCTACTCTTTTACCCTCCAAAATGTAATTTTTCAAAATTTCCATCAGCTTTTCCCTGAGCACAAAAATAAGGGAAAACCATTGTTTCCCCTCACTCCCAGAATCACTTGGAAATCAAGGTCAATCACATCCAAGCTCTGACACACACAAAGCTCTTGGACCTCGTGCAATTAGTGTCTTCCTGTCTGACACTCCAGCTAAATCCAGACTCCAACTTCCAAACCCAGGAGATCCAAGAGGAGCTGAACAATCAAGGTCTGTTACCATTTTAACAGCTGTGAGTTTCAGTGATCCTCATTTCAATTCAGTATCACCTGAACGCAAAGTGAAAAACACAAACAGAAAAAAAAAAAAAAGCACCCAAAACTCCAAGCAGAATTCACAAAGTCTACCAAAAATGTTAATAATTACTCCAGAGTAAACAGAGAGTGAAGTAAGAATTTAGGAATATCAGTATGCCACCAAAAAGTTGCAAAAAGCATGGCTCTCTCAATTCAACACAAAATTACTTTTGTTGCCCATGAAGTTCACAAAAGCATCAGAAGTCAGTCAAGAAGCAGGGGGGAAGAAAATTACCAAAACCCTCCTGGTGACTGAGGTCTCCCAGAGAAAGGCAAGAATGTTACCTGGAATAAACATTTTCAGAGAACTTTCACAGAGGCTGTAATTTTCTAAAGCTGCCAATATGACACATTCAATACCACTGATTAGACATTGGAAAAAGAAAATTTAAAGAAAGTTTTAAATAAGTCTACTCATTTAAAGTGGTATTAACACTAAAACTAGAAGAAAATAATACTCTTTTATACATCCATACAAAGAGGTAAGGATTAAAACTGGAAGCCTTGGAGATGCTTCCTTCCTGCTATCTTGAAGAGGATATGCAACAACCTAGCCAGGTTTTATCCACACCATGTTAACTTCAAATTTCCATATTACAATGACAATGATAATAATTTTCCAAGTTATTCACCTGAATACAGCTGATTCATTAAACAAAGTGCTTTTGTTTTGGTTAGATTTTTTTTTAATTAATAATGTCAATGTGGCTAAAAGGAAGGAAAAGGAGAGAAAACATTTCTCATTTTCAGGTTTATTGATCATCAAAGCTAGTTTAGCAATTAAGTTATCAACTAAAAAGTAAAATCAAGTCCCTCTGAAATCCGCAAAAATCTGATTTGTATTGATAAAAGGAAATGGTTTAAAGAAAATTTCAAATGAGTCTAACAGTTATTTCTGTCAAAACGGGCAGTCTCTTGGACTTTGTGCACTCATTGCATGAGCTGAATATGCAGTAACTTCTCATCTGCTTTTTAAGTAATCTGTTTGAATTTAAGGTGAGTTTAAATGGAATATGAAGACATATTTGCTGTCTTTTTAAAATAAGCAGTAATAAACCAATCACCACAAATTTAAAAGGGAACAGCTGCTTATTAAAGGAATAGCACAGTACAGGTCAGCGATAAAAAAAGGTTTGTTTCATTAAATAATGTTCTGTATTAAATTATGGTTCTACATGATTTGCAATTCAAGCGAAAGCAGAGGGAAATAGCTACACCAGTATCATTAATAAAGGCTGAAATAACTAAGTTCTAGAAAGAAATAATTGCAAGAGCTACATGGATCAACAGCTTCCAACAGCAACCTGGGCAAGTCTGGCTTTGGCTCTGAAAGATTCAGCAAACATGAAAAGGTTTTGCATGACTAAAAACCAATACTGGAGTCTACAAGGGGCAAAACTTTCTTGTGACACGAGGCCAAAAGTTTTCTGTGAAGGAAGCATCTCCAAGGCTTCCAGTGGCCTGGTCAGTGCTGCTGCAAATGGTGCAAAGGCCACTGGAGGTGCCCCATGCCCAGGAGATGTCACATCTGCCACCACAAGAAACTTGTGCTCTTTGCCCTCTCCACCCAATTAAACTTCCCATTTATGCAAAAGTATCACAAAAATTATGGATGAAAGCTTTTTCCCCCCTCCTCCTTTAATAAAAATATTGTGAAGAGCAGCTAGGCAACATTTAAGAAGGAATGATGTGTTTAGGTGCTTAACGAAAATATGCATTTACCTGACCAAAAAAAAAAAACCCACAGATTTTTTTTTTTTTTATTCAATAGAGTGAGAAATACCTCAAGGCATAATACAACCATTAGGTGAGCCGTAATTATTGACTGTGAGTTCCCAGAGAATGCTCTGCTGCATTTGGCACCGGCACAGAACAGGAGGCAGTTTCAATTACATGCCTGATCTGTGAAGTTTATTGATCTTCAGAAGCAGGGCTAAGTCTTAACTGGGAAAGCTCAGATGATGCTGAAAAGGTCTCCAGTTTACCTTCTTGCCTTTTTGTTGCTGCTGTTTTTAATTAATTAACAAGGTTATGGGTTGCAGTTCAAGCCTTTTACAAAATTTGGCATAGTTAAATTATGAAATACACATTACGGTATTTTCTTAATTTCTCATGTGAAAAGTACAATATTTCAAAGGTGTTTCCTGTTGACACAATTTAACCTTGCATTATATTTTAAGCTTTAAGATTCTTAGCCAATTTTTGTCTGAAAGCAGAACATTTTTTCAATGAGGAAAGTGAAAAATTGGCTTGAAGAGAGCATGCTCTGCTATCACACTCTCAGAACCCACTTCCTTAGGTTAAATAGAAATTACAGGTATATATAATAAAATATATAATACTAAATATANTATATATAATGCTATATATAATATATAGTACTCTTTTATCTTACACATAATACCAAGACTAATGCTCACTGGGCAGAATTTACCATTGTATCCAATATATTGCTGCTGTTGAAAATATAAATTCACATTTTCTGGGATTTAATATTCTGCATCATCAATGTGATGTAAGTATGAAGTGTAATGAGTATAGAAGTAGGAAAAAATATTGTTAGCTTGGAAATCTTAATTTTTCCTCACTATTTTGGGGTTCTTTTCCCCCATAGAAGCCCACTGCAATGAGATGCCTCCTGTGCTGCTACAGCCACTGCAGTTCTTAGTGCTGACAATAGGGTTTGTTTACCTGTTTGAAGTAGGAGCATTGCAGTCCATCTTTATGGATTTTACAGGGATGTTGATTCCAGTTTAATGAGCATCAGAGAGCATCTGGCAATTATACCCCTGAGGAAAGCTAACTGATAAATTTGCAGACCCGCTGCAGCAAGGCCGGCAAAATCCACTCTTTAAAAACAGCTCTCAAATGGTCTCTGGCACACAGAGAAAAGTTTACAGAGAAGGAGCTCCTACTTTACTTTGAAAGTCATTAGTAAGACACTAAGTGCCATACCAGAACAAATCTCTGATGAGCTCAGGTTCTTTTCTAAATCAGATTTTCCCAGGAGCACAGCTCCTCATGGAGATGTCCAGCAGGAAGGTCAGGATCACAAGTAATTGGAAGGGAGTGAGAATTGGCCACCACACTTTCCAGGAGGAAAAAACTGGTAGAAAACATCTGGAAGGACCAAGACAGAAGGGTGTTGACGTGTCAGCTAGCAGGGTGGCATGGGAATTCCCTTGGTGACACAGAGTTATACAATCCTGAGAAAAACATTCTATGGAAGATGCAAAAATGACCTGAGTTTTTGTCCTGGGTTGACTGAAGCAGTTAACATGAGGGAAACTGAGAAGCATCTGAAACTAAACACTGACCTAGTGCACTGTGTGAGTACAGTTCAAAGACACGGTGCTCAACAAATAAAACAGGAGAATAAAAGCAAACAGCCCTTTTCATCCAGCAGCAGTAAAACCAGAGGGCAGAAAACGACGCTAAATCGCTTACGCTCGTTGGACCAACAAACCGTATCTGAGAGTTACAAAATCTGTGTCTCAGGGTAACCATTCCTATGCAACACAGGGCAAAATGACTCACTGCTGCCACCAAAGTCAATTTGAACCAACAAAAATGACTTACCCTGGGAAATGGTGGCATGTGAAGGAGGAAATGGCTGTGTGAGGACCACAAAGCCAGCAGAAAGCAGAGCAGTGTGCAGGCACTACTGTGGAAAAGCAAGGAACCAGAGAGGGCTTGGTTAAATCACCTAAATGTAAGCATGACCCCAGGTGACAAAGAGCATTCCATTATTTTGGTGATTGTCAAGCACAGTCAGCAGCTTCCAGTGCTCTTCCAGGGCTAAGCACAGCCTCAAATGTAAATGCGAACAGAGGACAAAAGTTAGAAGAGCGAAAGTGTGGACAGCACAATAAGGCAAAGTGAGAAACAGCTCCATGATGACCTGTTTGTGATCTCACTTTCCTCTGGGCTGCCTGAGCACTGGCAGAGCCACACCAACAGGAGAGCTAATGAATTTGGAAAATACCAGAACAATTTTAAGTAACTTCAGATGTTCAAATAAAGAATCCTCATTTTTAGCCAAATATGAATAAAGTTGTGTTTTAAAGAGAAAAACTCGCCAATTTTTAATGCTGAATAAATACAGATTATTATAAAATTCCTTCTACTAATTTCAGATTTAGACTGCAGAATAACACATTAAGAGAACTTCATGGTTCTTCACATTCTTAGCCTGGGACTCCTACTCATTGGTCCCTCTCACTCAAATTCTTTTCACACCTCTCATATGCAAGTATAAGTTAAAAAAAAAACTTATCCTAGATAGGGCAGAGATTTTTGAGCATGTTTCATTAGGCTCGTGTAAACTTTTGTTTCTAACCACCTTAGAAACTTGTGTTGGCTAAGTAATTTTTAAATGCCACTACTGCAAACACAAACTTTGTACTGTGCATCAAACTGACTGGAAGGATTTAACAAGATGCACGTGTGCAGATGTTCAAATACAAAGGTTTTAGATAAGAACTCAATATTTACTGTAAAAACAATAAATCAAGAACAAACAATTGTTTCCTGTTTCAATGAAAGGTGTGTCTTAAAAAAAGAGATTAATTCCTGATATCAAGCTGACCAACTGAATTAAATTTTCAAGAATTATTCTGTTAGTAGAGTTTAAATCTCTCTCCTAGTAGAGATTCAAATATTAGTTCCGTAATACCTCTGTAAATACAAAAATTCCCAACATCTCAGCTGTCTTATTCTTTCCAATAATCCTGTGCCTGAAAATGTGTCTGGGGTTTTAAAACACAAACTTACAAATAACCCAAAAGAACCCAAAACTAAACCAAAGTAAAACCAAAATCCTAACACACCTGAGATGCTCAGAGCTAAGGCACTTCCCTTATTCCCTCATCCCACTTATTTATGAGGAGCTCCAGGGCACAGTGTGAAACATATTCTGGCAGCAATTACAGTTTCAGGGAAACTGGTGTTCTGAAGAAACAAAATCTTTTGCATTTACAGTCTCTTTGGTCTTCTTTAACCTTCAAACTGCTTAAAAACCCAAAGATAATTTTTACTCTGCATATTCCATGGCATCAAACTAGCTCATCTCCAAAGCTGAGAAAACATATGCTGTCAGCAAAGAACAAAATGATCTCTTTGATACTAATACCTGGGATAGTAGCATGATAATAACTATGTGTGACAACTTCTCCCTGCTCTCAGAATAATTATGGCTCTCCAGAACTCAACATCTGCGTTACCAGATGTTACTGTCAACCACGTAAGCAAAAGCACTGCAGAAACCTGGCCAGCCTCCAGAGCTTTAGTCTCAATACCTCAGCAGATGCAGGTGGTTTTCAGTAGTCCAATATTTGGAGCACCAAGCCATGCAAATCCACTTGTGTAAACAAGAAAACGGCATCAGCAAATAATGCATCATACCCAAAGAGGCTCGGTGCAGTCTGGGACTGACATTTCTGCCAACCCAAGGAGAACTGAGATGAGGTTTAGCATGTCTGACACAAAAAATAGTAATGTTGCGACATGCTTCTGTCTGAAAATTCAGTTTCATTAAGTTCTTTTAACTTTAACATTGACTTTCACACACAGACACAGTATGTGCCAGCTGGATGACACACGAGCTATTAAAAAACAGGCATGGGCAGCAGAATCCTAAAATATCATCTCAAACCCATAAATCATTCACTCTCAAGACATAAGTGGCATCTTAGCACCAAACTCTTTGCCTGTACAGGATGATTTACATACAGTACAGCTTTTATGGAAGAATTTTCTTCTGTCTATGTGCATCTAAACTGCTGCAATCTGAAACCAAATTATCTTCAGCAGGGAAGCAATCCAAACTCCAGCTGAACTTTCTAAGTGAAAATAAACATATTTAAAATGGAATTAACTGTAGCCAAAGGGTAACAATCTTTCATAAACGTGCCTGAAGCTGTTGGATGCTGAACCCTTTTTATTTCACACTCCTTAACTATTAAACCTACAGGTTTATACCAAGTAAGAAGAAAGAGTCTCTTTCTACTAGTGACTCTTTTACCATTTTGTTTCCATAACCAGGGAGAGATGAGCCTGCCCTATGTGGCCAGACTTTCTTTTGCTTCTTAACTCAGCCTAGGACATCCCTTTCCCAGAAGAGGCACGTGGAGGGCAGCTCTGCTGCTGCAGCATCCCTCCAGTCCAGCACTGCTGAAGGTCCAGCTCCTCTTCTCCTCCTCAATAACCCACTGTGGATCCCTTGGGCTGTAAAAACATTTTGGGAACCGCTCACCCAACACACTGATGGGCACACAGAGGGTGTTGCTACAAATACAGATGGGCTTTTCCTAACAGTTGCCCCAAAGCATTTTACACAAGCAGCAAGTGAGGTCTAACATGCTTATGCAGTTTATTTATAAATTAGGGAGGCGTGAGTGGAGGCTTAAACGAGATGTAAACTACTAACAAGAACAGAATCTGTCTGCTAGATCTCAGCAGAGCTGTGCAGGCTGAGAGGTAAAGCAAAGCAGGTTTCACAGCCAAAGACTGCATCCAGTATTTGGTACTTGGACATGAATCTCTAAAGGGTAGTGAATGCAGATCAACCTAAGTGTTCAGATACATAATTAAGTCAGAAATCATTAGGGCCTTTATGACAGCTCTACAGCACTAAAAGTCAAGGTTTCCACTATAAAACTTCTTCTTCATGCATGTAAAAATTAGCTGTCAGAATTATTTCTGGGTTCAAATATGTCTCATAAGCTCTTCACCTTCAAGCAAATTAAACTGAAGTGCCCAATCATTTTTAAATGGCATTCGCAGTAAGTTCTAGGGGGGTTGCAGTCTGATACAATTCTGAATATTCAGCCTTTTAACTTGAACTTCAACAATTAAGGTTTCCTTAGCAGCGGTAACTTCACCCTCTCTCCAACTCTGTGCTCACAATTTTCTCATTTTCTACAATTATGGCAAAGGCTGCATTCAAAATTAAGGAGCATAAGCTACACATGCAGGCATTAATTTTAGGAAAACAAAGGCAGTGTTACTACTGGTTATTGGCATTTTAGTGGCTTGAAACAGAGAAATCTGAGTTCAAGGCTCCAGAACATCAGCTACTGTATATGGAGCAAATAAAATCACTCTCCATCCCAGCCTAGACACCTGATAAACCAGATTTTTTAAAATCCATACATTCATGGTCTTTAGTTATTCTGATCCCCCATGCACAGAGGTACTTCTTTGAAAAAAGATTTAAAAAAACAAGTATCTATCAATGCTATAAATAACCTAACTCAATCTTGCTCTCTAGTCTCTGAGAAACTATGTAGAATCAGGATTATTCTATTTATTAGTTAAAAAAATGAATCCAAGTGTGTTATCCCATATTCCTCAAGTGTGTGAAGACATGCTAGATATCTCATCTAACAAAATTAAAATATTAAAATATTCCCACTGTTAACTATAAATAATGAAAATTTAAATAAAGGAGCTAAGTTATACAATTGCAAATTCAGAACAATTCTGGAAAATTCAGGAAAATAAGTGCATGCTAGGAAACCTGAAAAAAGGATAATGGAAAATTTTTACATCTGCTCTGAAAGAGGACTCAATTAGTTAAATAATTAGTTATTCATCTAGACCATTACAAGGGGAGTTGCAAACTGGAGGGGGTACCTTTCAGTGGCAAAACCAAGAAGAACAGTTCAGGAGCATTTAAAAAGGATATAATTTGCCTTAGTTCATCATGAGGCTTTATCCTCCCATAAGAAACACAGCTCCACTTTCATGACTGCCAACATACTGCTTAAAATGATACTTCTAACTCACTTTAATTCCAAATTATTTTTATTAGGTTTTTTTTTTGAGTTCTTTCTGACTGGAACCATAGTAATTTACTAAATTACTAAATTACTGAAGTGCTGAATCTATATTTAGCCAACTAGTCCCTTCTGCTGAGACCTGTTAATATAAGAAGATGATATTCACGGAAAAATTAATTTAATATATTTGATTATTTCTTTAAAGAAGGGTCTAAACAGCATTAGCTCAGACTTTTTAATTCCCAGTGCACAATAATATTAGTGTAATAATTCATGCTTGTCTTTTGTTTAGATTTTTTGTTCTTTTTTTAAGGAAAAATAAAATACAGATAATTAATTTGATTAAATCAAAACATTATTATAGAACACGCACTCTGAAAGGCAAATTGAATACCATCAAGGAGCTTTTCTGGTCTTCATTCCATCTTCACTTTCCCTAAATAATTAAACCTTCTCTGAAAATTCAGACTTTCACCTAAAGAGATAACTAATTTTTGATGCTGTACTTTAACATTTGCATGTATTCAAGGCTGGCGAGAGACAGTATTTCCAGTGGGTATGAAATTTTTCTGGTAAATAGGGAAAAGCAACTGAAAGCTTTGTTACATTGCCTTTAAGATCAAACCAGGACTCCTCCATTTCATAAAACCAGAGCCAGACCATTACTTGTGAGCAAGTACTCACTGTAATTTTCCATATCTAGTAGAATGTGCTCTCTCACAAAGCTAGTGTTCAAGAGATGCTCAAAGTAAAAAACATTTGATTTTACTGTATTCTCACATATTCCCAGGGTGGTTCAAATACTGTCTCAAACCTGTGCTAACAGAGATCCATCAGCTCCCTCTCAGCTCTAATAACAACAAACCAATCTTGAGTACACACAAATGTTTCCAAGGTTTCAAACACTGGTGTGGGCAAAATAAAATAAGAGCTTTTCTGACAAACTTCAATAACATTCACAGCTGAGGAGAAGTAAATACATTGTTTGTAACACACACAAAAAAAAAAAAAGGCATAAAGACATCTCCTAGCTATCTAGCAAGGAACACTAATTCTCTATTACTATCAAGTCATCTCTTTAAAGGATTACAAACAGTACTACAATACACTTTTGATGCTTCTGGAATGGCTGCCCCTGCAATCTTGCTAAGGTCACACTTTTAAGTTATCTTTTTAGTAGTTTTATGAAGCATTATTTACATCCTGCATCACAATATGGCATAAAAACTGAAACTACTTGTGTATGGTACAGGAAACCTTAGTGCAATTATTGCCATTCCTCTATGTATGAAACTGCTTTCCTCTCATCCTGGAAAAAAAACCCTCTTTTTCCTTTGGGCTAATAGATCTTCTGTTACTGATGGAATATCACCATTCTTGGCCCAAAGTCACTCTTCATGAGTGGCACAAAAGCACATAACAAGTACTTAACACTCATCTTTAGATAAATCTGTTTTCTACCTCTGCTGAACTGACTCACATAATATAATGCAGCCAGCAATCAGTGTCTAACACACAATAAATAAAGGGTGTTAAAATGTCTTTATGTACCAGGAGATCCAGTATATAACTAATGCTAAAGTTAATTCTTTTGGGGAAGACTGGGTTATTCAATAACCAAAATTCACTGCAAACATTCCGAATTCTTTGGAGGATAATATAAATTTGGAGCAAGTGTGTAAGGAAACCATTAAAGAATATCCTTCTGTGCTAACTAACCCTGGATGTATTTAAAACAAGACTGGATGTGGCATGGGTGCCATGGTCTAGTTGAGGTGTCAGGGCTGGGCTGGACTCGATGATCTTGAAGGTCTCTTCCAACCCCATGATTTTTGTGTGTGCTAACAAGTGCTGCAGGAATGCCAGCTGTTCTTGTCTAAGACGATACAAACGGGACCAGATCTCAAAGAGATTCATCTGTTTTGGAGAAACCAAACACACAAGCAAAGGAGAATCACATGAAGTCCCTCAGAAGTCAGAAGATGCTGGTGTCATCACACCCTTTGCTATGCCCAGCTCAGCTGAGATGCCCTGGGAGAACTCTGGGGTTTCCCTGAGGAAGTGCAGGAAAGGCAGCCAAGCAGCAAAGCATTTAGATTTGGTATGTACAATTCCACAGTCCTGCTGGAAAAATGCCAACATTCCCCTAAAGCCAGTTTTGCCAATGCTGGGCAAAGAGGAACCTTCCACCAAGGAGACCCAGAGCTCTGGAGCACCAGGGCACCTTGGGGATCCTCTGGCAGGACCTCACAGCCTCCTCAGCAAGGCAGGGCCAGCACTGTGCAGGAATGTCACTGAAGAGTTTCTCACTTACCTAATTTGATATAGGATGATTTGATCTTTAATGTCAGTCTTAATTACGTTAACTGAGGGGAAGGGATCCAATCCTACCGCCAACATTTAATCTGCTATGACTCATCCTGATCTGATTAACTGTTTCCCACACAGAGAAACCTTTTTAATGTCAAGACACACTGAGTCAGGAGGAAATGAGAGACACAGGAGAGAGACCCAGCCCTCCATGAGCCTCATTCCTCCTCAGGAATCTGTGATCTGTACACGGCTGCTGAGGCGGCAGTGCTGGCAAAAACTGGAAAAAGGGAGTTAAACTAATCCAGGCAGGATGCAACACAAGCATGTAAAACCAATTTCCAAATCCACAAGACAACAGGAGGATTTAATTTATTTAGCTTTGTATTTCTAGAATAATACCAAATGATGCTTGTTTTAAAAGAGTCTGCTTCTTAAAAAAAAAAAAAAGAAAAAAAAAAAAGTTTTGCTAGCAAAGAGCTGCAAATCCCAGATAATGCCCAGTGCCATGAACAGCTCCCTGTGCCTTTCAGGAGCTCTGTGACAGCACCCAGCTCCCTCCCAGCTCCTGCAGCCACCAGAGCCCAAATCCTCTGGTTTAGCTCAGTTTGTTAATCAGGACAGACTATTAATATCAAGCCCTCTCAGGCATCCTAGCAAAACGAGCTCAAGAACAAAGAGAAAAAAAGCATTAATTCAAAAAGTTTGCCACAAATTTTATTCATCTTGGTATGCTTCAATACAAGCTCTGAAAAGACTGATGAAACACAGAGATCAGGGGAAAAAAAACCAGAAAGACATCACTAAGTCATCTCACCTTTTCTACACCACAGACATATTCTGCCTTGTGCTGAGCCCTACGACAGTTTGGCTAAAGAACATCCAACAACAGAACAAAGCCATAAAGGAATTGGTTCCATTCATCAGCTTTTCTGTGCTGTGTACTTCTACTTGTAATTTAATGCTGGATTCTCCCCCAGGTATCTATTTTTACGTGGAAATAGTGCTGCACTGTAATCAACAAACTTCATCTCACATTCTATATAATACTTACATCTATATGAACGAGATAAGCCCCCCAAGCTATATTTATATGTAAGGACTTCATCCTTAATAACTCTCTGGGCATTTATAATACAGCCATCAAGTTTTCACCACTTCAAAGGAGCTATGAATGAACACAAGAAGTACTTCTGGCCCTGGGATTAGAAGGCAATCAGGCTTAAAAAAAAAAGACAGGGAGAAGTGGTGCCAAGCACTGGAATATATGACAGCTTTGAGAAGTGCTGTGTAAAGGACAGAACTTCAGCTATTATGCAAAATTACACCTATGTATTCACACAGGCACAAAATCCCATATAGAAATGGACAGCTATACAAAGAGATATGTATCTGTCTGTAGGAAACAGCCTTTAAAAAAGTTATTATTAAAAAAAAAAACAAAACACACGCTTTCCACAAGAACAAAATGAATACCTGTATTAACACCCTGCCTTATCTATCTTCCTAGTACATTAACTGAATAATTTAGAAACAATATCCTCTGCTAGGATCCTGAGGAACCATGCAGATTTGACTTTTTTTTTTTTTTTTGTCACGGGGTTTCATTTTCTTAAATCGTTTCCAGAAATATTAGTAAAGGAAAATAGGCATTATAATACAGAAGAAAATAATTTGTACATTTTAGGTCACTATTTGCACTGCTAGCAACACAGCAGCAGGTTCCATTTGCCTTGCACTAAGCATGTTATGAATAATTCAGCTCCTTGCTTCGTTCCCTAAACAGTTGACAGGGAACAGAAACTTTGTTCATGACCTGTATGGCCTTTTTTGAAGCCTGCCTATTTATTTAATAATGCACATCACAAGGCCCATCACCCAGGCTGGCATTTATTAAAAATAAAAGCATTCAATAACAATTACTAACAAATGACCATGAAACAAGTGACTTCTCAGAGCTCCCTCCTTTTACTCTCAAATAGCACTCAGCCAACTATTTCAATAATTAAATGCTTTCAGTTTGTACTGCATCAGCCCTGGCTCACGGAGCCTTGGACAGGAAACACATTCCAGAAGCACTGGGAACACCTTCCAGCCTGGCCACAAGTGTAACTGTAAATATCTGAGCTCTCTGCTAAAGCCCAGCTGCCCTGATGGAACAGAGAATGCAATGTCCATCAAAGACACTCTGACATTTTCATGGACTCCTTACACATTTTCAACTATTGATCCTTCTTCTCGTTGTCTCGCCTCTCCAAATTCTGATCAACTCCTGGGCTTCTCCAGTCTGTGGGCTTCAGTTAGTCACCTGAAGCAGCAGCAAAATGTGATATTGTCTGGAGCATCACACCACATGCTGAGTCAAGGTAATGTGCTTCGAAATTCTGGTCATTTCATCAGTTCTTTGTTAAAAGAGAGGATTATTGCAGGGGTCTGCAGCCATGTCCCAACTTCCACAGGAAAGACATTCCAAATCACTTTCTTTAGATACAGATCTCAGTAAAATACTACATTTGTTGCAAACTCCTGTCTGTAGAGCTTTCCCAAATTTCCTGGAGAGAAGTCAATCTGTGATGGGGTCCTGACCCTTTCAGCAATAGTGACCTTTCTCCTGAAGCCTCACACAACCCCCTTAATTAGCCAGATGGCTAATGAAGATTGAACACCCATTAAAAATTAAAACAAATAAGATCTTAAAGTGTTATTTTTAATGTTCTTATTTTTTTTTCTGTTATCTTCTCTACTCTGTTAAATAGCAATTTTTCACAAAAGAGAAATAAAGACATTAAGCTGGCCAAGGACCAGATATTGCTTTGTGGGGAACCATCAGCGCACACACTCCGAATTCCCCAATCAGGAACAAAAATCATGAGGTCTCCAAGAAAAAAGATCTCCAAACAATTTTGCTTCTGAGCTATTCAAACGTTTTGTTTTGATAGGGACATTTCAATTCACTTTTCAAGTTTCATGTTTCCCTAGAAAGAAAAAAAGAAGAGAAAGAAGAATTCCCATCTTACTGGAAAATTACAGCCTTTTCAGCCTTGAAGAAATACTCATAAACCAAGCAGAGTATGAGTCTGTATTTTAACTCGTACAGGAACATATGTAAATTTGTGGCAACTGGATGTGTCCAAAGGCTACATCAGCTTACATGAAGGATGAGAAAGGAAGCACCAGCTTATATGATGGATGAGACTTGAAAATGTATATTTAAAGATCACCCATTACTGAGAGTGAGAGAAATCAGACATACACACAGACCAGGAGGCATTATTTAACTTCTTGTCCACGAACACTACTGTAGAAATTCAAAAAAGCCAACTTCTTTAATTTTGAAGTCTTACACTCCACAAGTTCCAATACTTCCAGGGAAAGCTCCAACTTTGCAATGAAATACATATTTGTTTTATCCCAGAAACTCATCAAGAGTTTCAACTCAAGAGAATTGAACTGAGATTAGAAGCCCCTTAAGGGAAGACTACTGCAGAATACCACCATTACAGTTGATTATTATTCAGACAATATCAATTTCATTATCCCAGATCGATCCTGAGCAATGTTCCCCAGCAACCTTCAGTTACAAATTCTGCATGAACAGTAACTTAATACAGTAAAACAAACTGCAGTTAGTTAAATTCAGCAACAGTCTGACTTATCAGGCTTCCAGCAAATAGCTGTCATAGGTGCTGATGGCAGGGAACTGCTTGTCAAAGCACCACCAAGAAGGGCTGAGAAAACTCCTTCCCCTCAGGGCTTTGTTAATTTGATTTATGTGTACAGGCAGGAAACTAATTGCTTATTGTTGCAGTGCCTACCATGGAAGTGCAGATTCCACTGAAAGGCTGGATCTCAGGAGTATCCATGGACTTCATTTTCACACTGTGCTGATGAGAGATGCATCCTAAACAGGAATCTGGCAGAGCTTGGTGCTTCAGAAATTTTAGAGACTCTTAGAATGCCTTCTGCCATGATCTCCTCCGAGGAAAAATCCACCCTCTGAGCACACAGTAACACTGGGAAGTTCAGAGCAGAGACAGGAGAAACTCCTGCATTGTTCAGGCAATTAGGAGACAGTCCTTGTGTCACTAATTAAATTGTTTAGGGGGTTTGTTCCTCACTATTGTCATAAGCACATCCCTGGGACCACCAGCCAAAACTGTTGATCCTCCTTGTATTGAGTTGCAAGACTAGACAGGGAAGGACAACTTTGTGCCATTTCTTCACCCTGTGGTATTTACCAAAAGGAAGCACATGGCTTCCAATGAGAACTGGCTATCATCTCAGCAGGCTGTTTGGTTTTTTTTCCTTCAGGTTCTTTCTGTTAGGAAAAATATGCTTTGGTTTAATCTGTAAAAATGATAGATGGCAACATAAATAACTCTTTAGCTTCTAAATACTGCCTTTTAGCCAGCATTAGAGTCAGAGTGTCTCAGAAATCTCCAGTCAAGTATTTCTGTGTTCCAGGTAAAGTCAAGTACAGAGCCTATCACTCACCAAAAGTTTCTTAAAATGGATGGATTTTTAAAATCCGTAGATGTTTCACCATTCATTCTAGACTGTCCCTGAAACAGAAATGATCTCTTGAAAATCTGAGCTTTTCAAACAGCACCAGACACCTACAGACAAAGGGGAGAGCAAGATGTCCTGGGGCAGCCCAGATGACAGAAAGATTCAAAGCATCATCAGGCCCTCCTCAGTCCCTCTGTTGCCCCAAACAGCCAGGAATGTGGAATGCCAGACCTTTAAAAGGCAAATTACTCCCTCAGCCACGCTGGCACAGCTCATTTCATCATCTATTAGGGAAAGCAGCACTTGTCACCACTCAGAATTGCTGTTCTAATTGGGACTAAATTGCCCCACACTTTAAGCAGTGATGGCAAAGAAGCAGACAGCTAATGGCCATGGAAATTGGTTCTCTCTCTAAACCCTAACCACACTCCTCTTAGGAGGACTGTGAGGCAATTCCAGTAAGGTAGTCTTTAACTTTACAATAAGTAAGATTATGCAAATCAAAAATAAGTGATCAGAGCAAAATTCATTTATACTTTATAGCCTATCAAAAACCAGTGTCACTTTTTCATGGAAAACATGAAGCCCTGTACAGCAGCAGGACTAAAGCCATTCATCTAGGCTGTGACAGACAGTAAATTTATCAAGGGACTTATTACTTACTATGCTGATGTGGCATAATATAATTTATTGATTCTAATTCATTAACATATCACACATTGCTTAGGAAATCAAACACTCATTGCTTAGGAAAATTATTTTAATGCAACACTATGTACTTAATTTATAAAGGATACAGTTACTATACAAAAAAATGAGATTTTACTGTAAATTATTTCCAAACCAAGCATCTAAATATTGATATATTTTTATGGTTAGCATTATAAAAATAATAAACTGAAAAGAAAAATTGTTCTCAATGAAACACATGGTGAACTTGTAACACATCCTTTCAATGTAAGTAAACCATAACCTAAGACATTTCTTCAATAAAGAAAAGGAATATTATAAGCATATGCTGCAGCTGACCCTAACAGGATCAATCTTACATGTCCTTCTCATGCATTTTATCAATATGATGCATCCTTTTTTCATCTAAAGAAACAAAATTTTAAAAAATAACGAAACCAAGGAAAACTATAAAACAGACAAGCCTTTCTATTAACACCTCTGAAGTACAGATATAACCTATTTTTTGGTTTAAAAAGAAATCATATTTGACATAAGTGGGTATCTGAAGCCTAAATTTATCAAGTCTCTGTTCCATAGATAGCACTTGGGTCACACAGGGCATCTTTCTTCCACAAAAGACACCTCCCCATGTTGCCAGAGCCATTCTTCAATGGGGAGGTGGCAGGGGGATAAATGGGAACTTTCCCTTGTCTGATATTACTCTTATCTCCTTTCAAAAGAGACTTTGTACTTATAAATACACATTCAAAATTATCATGTGAATGAAGAGAATCCCAAGTGATTCCGCAGTGGGAATGAAATGGATCTAGGGAGCTCACTTAGCTCCTGGTTACCTGGGAATACACCAACATCATTTCCAAAGATGAAGCAAGCCTGGCTTCAGACTAGGTTTAATACTTGCATTTTGATAGCAACACAAGAAACATCTGAAATTGATATCCAGGAGGAAATAGGATGAGTTCCCACTGAGATTTGATTTTTTTGCAATGCTCTTTTCAGCTGTTGGTGTGACAAAAACCAAAATTTGTGGGGACAAAACTGATCATGAGTGAAGTGAGTGAGAAGGGGCCTAGGCCAGCACACTGCTCCCAGCAGCCATGGAGAGAGGTCAGGTGTGGCTATTAATTAACAGTAGCTGTTAATAGGAGCAGGCACTAAATGGGTCTCTACCCAGGGCAGCAGTGACACTCCTTTCCTCACACCCTTCCAGAGGAGGCTCTGCTCCTGCAGGAATTCCTCATTCCTGGGACAAAGGCAATTCACCAAGCACCAGCCTGTAAATTTCATTCAGCCCAAATCTCCAAAACTCCTACTTTTCCTAGAAGTTCCAGGCTCTCTCTGTTCCTCAGGTATGTATTTCACAGGATTTACCTGGGAAAAATATGTGATGCCCCAAGGTTTTAACATTACTGATTACAACTGATCAGGGAACAAGAAACTCTTGGATATGGAAGCTTCTCACTTCACTTTGAGAAAAAAACAAGCTGAAGTCCTTTTCTCACTGCACTGGCACTTTTATTCCTTGGCCATGACACACAGGAGAGCAGCTGCTGCCTGCTCTCCCAAAGCCCTTTGAAGAATTAAGCTTAAGTTATGGATGGCAGCAGGCACCAGTGACAAATCAATTCTTGCCAGAGATGGATTTGGGAGATCCTGCAGGTGATATTACCTGCTGGAATAAGGAACAGATATGTCTCTAAAGGACAGTTAGTTACATCTGGTTGTATTATGAAGGGATTTAAACCTCCCTGTTGCTCGAGGGGGGAAAACATGATTGTGAAGGAAGCATTTGAGTGAGAATACACAGGATGAAAAGCGGAGTTGAAATGCAGGAGGTTCTCTATAGACTGGCTGGAGAGCAAAGCAAAGATTCTTCCCTCTGTGCCCCCATCCCAGTTTTAATCATGGGGAGATGTATCTAAAAAAACCTGTGGATCTGATAATAACCAAGATGTACAGTTTTGGAAAGAAATTATTGAGTAAAGCTCAATAAGGCTACAAGAATTTTAAGAACACGAGAGCAATCTGCTAATCTGATAAATAATGCACAGCCAGAGTTATCACTGACATCAACATGACTGCCTGGTTCTTTTATTCTTTCTATTCAACATCAATCTTTGTTTATCCTTTTAATTTACAGAAGCCAACCTCAAAATAAAAACCTCCTAAAATATTATGATAGCCCCATATTTTCCAAATAATATAGGATTGTTTCATTTTGATTTGGTTTTGGAGCAATAAAATTGAAATACTTTATATACATCATACAGAGCAAGAAAGAAAAAAGCAGCTGAACTTTCAAAAGCACTTAAGTGATAGTAGAAATCTGAGTGTCGTTTTAAATAGTAGAGGCTTTAACAAGTCAGATCTCCTTGAAAATTATGCACATTTTCATTGCAAATTTACTTTTGAGAATTCAGCAGCACGCTGCTTACCGAAACTGGCAGTGGGCGTTTCTGTATTTTTGAAGGTCTGCCTCTTACAACCTTCAGCATTTATTATAAACTGCAGAGACCTCCAGATCTGAATGCATTCATGCCTTTGGGGAGCAGGGCCCTTCCCAGTGTGATGATGGTTTTTGGAGCTGCAGGTGTTCCTCAGGGAGTGCGGCTCAAGGTCACTCCTCTCCAGCCCTGCCCTCCTGATACACTCTCCTAAAGGGCTCCAAGATCTCAACCCACTTGTCCCAGGAGATAAGCTGCTTTCTGCCTCCCCATTTTACCACCTTTATCCATCTCTTTAGCCCTGGCAAGTTCTGCTGGTTATGGATAGAAATGTAAGCAGTGAGCAAAGTATTCTCTGTTTCAACTTCTATCTCTTTTGGATGTGGGATTTATGCCCTTTTCATACTCACCCTGAAGGCCTTCTGGAGCCAAGTTACACCTAACTTGAACTTAAATTTTGCCATATATCTTCCAGAAGAACACTGTGAAAAAGTTATATTCATGGCACAAACAGATATAATTACTGGATTCCCATCAGCCGTGATATTTGCAGAATAATGAGTGATCTTACCAGATCTGAATCTGCCTGTGCTGTGGAGCAGATTGTTTCTCTTTAAAAATATATATCTGAACAAATGTGGTATTCACACTCCTGAATTGTATGATTTACTGACTGTATCCTATTAACAATATTGGTCCCTTTTTTCTTTTTTTGTCCCAGTTAAAAGAGCAGAATGCTAGATGAGGAAAAACTCTTCATTTTTCTTGTGGCAATTACTTTTCCCCTTCAGGCACCTATGACAACTCATCTTGAAGCCTCTGAAACATCAGGAATTAACTGATTTCTACCTTTTACTGTCAACAATGCAAGCACCTCCCCACAGGGTGGGGAGAGGTGTCCAAAAAGGCTCACAGTGGTAATGCTGACTTAGGCTGTACCATTGATTAAGCAACTTTGCCAAGACCAGTAATTACAACTGTGCTAAATTGCACAGAAATTCTGTAGCATTCCCATTCCATGGGAAACAAGGCGCAAAGTTGAAGGAATAAAAGCCAACACACTGAGTTTTCTTACCTAATGATTTCTAGTATGTCTGCTGGGAAAAAAAAACAAAACCTTAACATGGAGCTGGGATGATGCAGACAGCCAGGATGGGACTGACAAAAGAGGAGCCCACCAGGAGCCTCCAGTGGAAAAGCCACACAAGAACACCTCAAAATCCCAATTCAGCAACCCATGAACCCAAACTGCAGATATCCTCCACCATCACAGAATTATTCAGGTTGGAAAACACCTCTGAGTCCAACCATTAAGGCAGCACTGCTGAGTGACAAGGTGACTAAACCATGTCCCTAAATGCCACATCTACACATCCTTTAAATCCCTCCAGAGGTGGGGAATCAACCAGTCCCACTCCTAACAGGGATTGGTAGACATGCTTCATTCAACTCACACAGAATCCAGTCCAAATCCAAACAAAACCAACACAAGTTCCCTGGAGCACTTCTGCCACCTCTTCAGAAGAGTAAAGGGTTAAATCCTCAAAGGTTCATCCAACCATAAGGAGATTTCACCCCAACAGAAAGCTCCCACCCCAGACCTTCAAGCACATGAAGGTGATGTCTGCTCCAGCACTATGATTGGCACCTCTGTGTCTCTTAAACAGGTTTTTTTCCTCCTAATTCCTTTACAGGACTGTTAGCAAACTCCCATACCATCTGAGCCTGATCTAAGGAGTAAACAACGAAAATTAAATTAATGTCATGCTCAGTAACATTTAGAAATTGCAAGCTAAGCAGCTGCCACTTATTCCTAGTAACTCCAAGTATTTTATTGAAGGAAGTTTTCAAATAACATATATTGATTTTGTCAGGTTTGAGCCTTTTTTTTTTTTTTCTTTTACTCAAGCAACATATGTTGCACGTTCTGTACTCATAGGCCTACACACACCCAGGTTTCATTGCATTCACTCTGACTCCTGCCAAACAGATGTTGAGGGAAAGCAGCTGAACATAACATGGGATAAAAGCTGTCTCAGACCAAAATGCTGGGTTAGGAAAAACCTTGTGGGTAAGTCAGTATACTAAAAGCATTGATTATATATTTATATATAGAATTGATAGGTAGCTAAATTAATATTCAACTGCTTTTACTGAAATCATGCTATTAAATTGGGAAAAAAACCCCCAAACAAGTATTAAGAATTATGCTACAGGATGGCGTCTACCAAAGTTTTTTAAGTTTCAAAGTATTTATATAATTCGTTTTAAAATCCAGATTCCCACTAGTATCCTAATAGCATGCTGAAATCATTTGACAAGTGATAAAGGGTTTGAAAAGGGATGGTTTTAAACCACACTTTGAAATAACAGATTGGCAAGTGATTCTCAGTCCCCAAACACAAAGTACTGAAGTATTAACCTGAGTCTGACAGACATGTCAGCAATTTGCTGTAATTTGTGTAATACCCAATCTTAGGGCTTAGCTTACTCCAATACTTTGGTTGTGGTGAAGCCTAATGACAGAATTCAGTTCAATTAACTCTATGAAAGACAAAGAAGATATCTTTTTACATTAAAATCAACACTTTTTATGATCTGTACCCTTTCCCATTATGAAAACAATTAGATTTGTAAGAAGTAGAATCAGTTCAGTACAGGAAAACTGACATGAAATCCTTCATATTTACTTTTTCTCTTGAATTTAGTAACAGTGTTGGTTCAAAACATGGTATTACCCACAGGATTTAAGACTTGGCTTAGCAAATATAATAAAAGACAAATATGGTTAGAACACACATGTGGGTGTATTCTGATGTATTTCTGATCTACTCAGTAACACCTCTTTGGATGACCATGACAACAATCTTTTCTAAATTCAGGTATGGGAGTTCTGCTGCTTCTGAACTGATACCGATCAAAAAACCTGCAATTCATTACCTTTAACATGAAAAAGGAACTTTGCATTCCAGAAGCCAAAAATAAGCTCATCTACCCTCCCCATAACTTTCAAAAGTTGGCAGGAAAACCTATTTTCTTCCACACTCACTGCTACAGAAAAGTGACTGTCAAAGAAGTGAAAGGATTCCACATTGGAAAAGAAATAAAAACAAATCCAGTCATCCAAACCATCCAGTCAAACCCAGGTATTTTACAAAAAACTTACATTCTTAAAACAGGCAATAAAGAATAAAAAATAAACAAATCACCATATTTCAGAGAGCAAAGGTCAACTTTTCCATCCTAAACCCATAGAGAAAAAAATACATATACAGAAAAGAAAACAGAGTTCACTTTTGTGCTAAAAATTAGATGGGGATTTCTTAAAGCACCAAATATTACAAAACATCATATCAACCTTGATTTTCAATAGTGTTATTTGGCAGTCAGCTGGATCTAGCACAGCTGTTCTATTGTTTGTATTTCAATTCAATTTGAATTATCTGTGTTTTTCAATTCATTTACATTAAAGATAATATATTTAGCAATAGAACATTATTAAAGCAAAACCTATTATGATTAACACAAATTTGCATTATTAAAAAATGAATTTTGTATACGGTTATGAACATCTCCCAAGTGTCAAGATAAAGCCAAACATGAAAAAAAAAAAAAAGACAGGGTTTGTAAATAAGATTCACATTAAAAAAATCAGGTGAAGACTTAACAGTGGCACCTGAAAACATTTAGACAAAAAACCTGCCAAGGTACGTACCTGTAAATCCGTTGAATATTTTCAGCTTTGATTTCCTTGAGAATTTCATGGTAGATCTGAGGATTATTTGGTTCTTGAGATGTTGGGGGAGAAGGGCATTTCTTGCGTGCATAATATCCTATCACAATTCCAAAAATAAATAAAATCAAAGCAGTGCAAAATACTTTCAGTATCCGAGAAAAGCCGCGGCGGTTGCTCTTTGGTGCCTGTCTCGTGTAGTGGGAGATGTAGTCGGGGTCTTCCTGGAGCCTCTGGAATCTTCCCTTTGGGGAAGAGGAAGGCTGGATGGGCTCCAGGTCGAGGTCAGGGCTCTGAGAGTTCCCCAGGTGGTGCTGGGCTGCGCTGTCCAGTCGGAAATGGTCAAAGCCAGGCTCCTCCAGCTCCTTTTCCATGTCCCACTCCAGTTCCAGCGCTGTGGCTTGGAGCTCATCGTTGTCAAGGTATGGAGAGTGCCCCTGTGCTCTCTGGTCTGCATTCACTTTGTGATAGGCCATCTTTTTATCTATTAAAACAAAATTTTAAACCTAAATGTTTGTTTCTCTATGCACACATAAATTTTATTTATTCTTTGTAAACATGAGAGAACGAAACAGACAATAAAGCCCAAAAACTGGGTTCCCAGTATTTCACTCTCCCCATTTCCATTGTCCTGTGTTTTGTAGGATCAGCAGTCCCATGAACATCATCATGGGAAATATATTGTAACAATATGAATAAAAGGAATTTAAAAGTGCCAATGGCAAACCACTGAAATTATCCAATTATTTTGTCAGTCCTCGAGATAATATTAAAAAATTGAGTGAAGGCTTCAAGTTTCCAAAACAATTATTTGTTACCTGAAAGTAATTTTAAAGCTTAACAACGGTGTGCAACAATTTCATTTCACACACTATACAAAATAATGCTGCTAAAATAAAGTTGAAAAGCTGGAAATAATATGAATTGCCTGATCTAATTCTAAACACAAGGAAATGATAAATTAAAAAAGAAACTTCAGGGTGACACTGTACTTACATATCAATAAAAGGCTTCCATTTAGATGGAGCATTCTATTATTTATAGGTATTTTAAATGCATAGTTCTGGAATGACTGATGAATTTACTTAGAAATTGTCCCAGCTGTTTTGCTCCACTTATTTTTCCCATTTTAATGAATCAAAAGCACTGCCAGGTAAGTATTTGTAACAAAATCATTCTTTTAATAGCAAGGCATAACTGTGGCACTTCTAGATATTTCTGTGGAAGTAGAAGCCCTCTATAGGGAACTCTGACCTCCAGTACAAACACTCAAAGTCAATTTTCAACAAATCATTTTTGACAGACTGCAACAACAGGGTGCCTTTTCCCCCACTCTCTAACAATAGCCCTTCCAACACATAAGCATCTGTAATTTAGGGCTTTTCAAATATCAGACTGACTTCTCAATTAGAATAAAATGAAGATAAAGGTATGAAACCTCTCATAGTGATGAACACTAGACTGACACCTACAACACCACATTACCACTCCATTTCTATGTTTTAAGGCATTTTCACTCTCTAAGACTCACCTCCAAATAACATTACCACATAACAGAGGAACCCACTGTAATGGCAAAGTGGAATTCAGCTTTTTGAAGCTCTCTGAAGAGAGCAAACTGCTTGCAAGCCCCAATATAATGAAACAGCCTATTGTCCCCTGAAAGGCTATCTGCCTCTATACAATACCAATTTACAGTGCCTATTTTCCCCCTACAGCCATATAAATATCCCTCACCTATACCTGTCAGACAGCCTGGGAACAGCCAAGAGACCCCACACGCTCCAAATTCCAGTCCCTTTGCAAATTGATTCTTCCCCTGCAGTCCAAACTCTTCCAGAGGCAGTGGAAGAAACAGAGTTTAGAGTGAGCTGAACTAAAGCATCTTAAATTAGTGTGAAAGCCTGCATTATTTATTTAAATAACGACTGCAGATTTAGTCTTTAAATTCCAGCGGAGTCCACAAATGGCTGCAAAGTCAAACAGCTGCAAAGCTGCTGTGGTTGCCCTCTGTGGAGTTTGTTAGCCCAGCCCTCAGGTTTGTGAAGGATCCTCTGAACTTCAGCACCTCAATTCCCAGGGTTGTGAATCACCTGGAGATCTCCCAAGGGAGAACTCTGCGTCTCCATCCAGGTTGTTCAGGAAAATATTTAAAAATGCCAGCCCCAGAAATGATGCTGCACTGAACTTCCAGCCAAGCACCAACTGGACATCAAACCATGTATTAATATTCTTTGGAAAATTGAGATAACTCGTTTTCAAGCTATTTATCTGCCCTTTGACTCCATCTCCTCTTCTGTTAGTGGAAGGATTAACTAGCAAACCAACAGTGACAGAGATCATTGCTAGGTAATATCAACAGCCCAACAACCTCATCTTTCCAGCTCCACTTCATATTGCTTTTTATTAGAAATTAAAGACTGATTTTTTGTCCTTTAAAGTAAAGCAAATCATCGCTGCATTTCATAAACACTTAATTTTGGCTCTAGAATTCCTGAAGTCATTTAACAAACTGTTTTAGGCAAAAGGTAAACCTTTGGCAAATTACTACAGTACTAGCCATAAACCAGAATTAAGGCAGTTTTTCAGACGCAGTTTCATGGCAAATATTAATCTTGCTGAGCTTATAAAAGTTGACCATTGCCTATCTATGGTAGTTAAGTTTTCCCCATATTTATGATATGAAAAAAAAGTGTGTTATTGTTCAATGGAGTGTATTAATAAAGGTTATTTAAATCTACATATAAATGCATAATAAAAATTCATATGAAATTTCTTGAAATGGTTATTATGCAGATGAGTAGTAACCCCATTCCACAGCTTAACATCTCAGCAATTCAATTTTCATTCAGAGCACCAAAACCAGTTTCCTCACTTCAGAAAAAAACAAAAAAAAAACCAACAAAACAACAAACACACAAGCAGCTAAATGACCTAAAATAAAAAATCAATATTCAATTCAGTTTTATATTTGAGACCAGTCTTTGGAGTATGGGATCTTATTAGCAACACACATCCTTTAGTTAAAGAATGCAAAGAATGCAAGAGTAGCTGCAGTTGTTAGCTTCACTTTTTCCACTAATATTTCTAAGCTCATTGTTTCAGTCTAAGGACACAGCACAACTTACCTTGAAGTATCTGAGATCAGGGCCTGCACTGCATTTAACCATTCCAAAAGTAAATTTACAAAGGGGTCTCCTGGTTCTTAAGGCACAGATCATTTGTGCCATGCAATATGTATCACCTGTTCTATTCAGTATTCGGTATTTATCTGGTAAAGGAAGTAGGCATGACTTAAACATTATGTATTAAATGTAGTTTTGGCTTGGAGCTGGAAGGAGAAAGAAAACACTACATACTCACAGTAATAGTGAATTGTTTAAAAAAAAAGACAATAGAAATACAGGGAAAAAATTCAATAGTGAATAGTAATAGTGAATTGTTAAACAAAAAAGACAATAGAAATACAGGGAAAAAATGAAGTCAAGAAAAAACACTACAATGCTCTAGTTCAGTCTTCTCTATAACACAGACCATTAAATGAACATATTTTTGAAAGACATTTTTGAAAACTTCAGGAGATAGAAAATTCACCCCATCTGCCAGCAAGCTGTTTCAACATTTAATTGTTGTTAAATACATGTTTTATTATAAAGATAAAAGAGCAACTGCAAAATGCCAGAAGTCTGAATATGCACCAAGCGAGCTTTAAAGCCATTCTTCAGGGACAGCAAAGGGGATCATAAACTCTGGAATACTGGACAGAGCCAAGCTGATGACCAATAAAGCTGATGTACATTTCTATACTTCCACTGATTTGTGGGGAGAATGTTTATAGAGAGGTATCAAACCAAAGCTGAATGTCCTTTCAATTAACTGCACACAAGAAATCAGGAGAGTCAGCTTTATCAGACTGTTGTTGCCTTAACGAGCCCATTTCAAAATTCTGTGCTTTGACCTTAAAAACAACACATTTACATCCTGCCTGATAGTTACATCTTGTTATAGAACCACCAGAAACTTCTTTTCTTGACAACTTTCCCTGCTTCCATCCCTTATCAGCAAAGCTTTTGAAAATTACAGAATATGATCTTCATTGAAGGTCCTGCCACCCCCCAATACGTCCACAACAGAAAGTTGAGTTTACATGAACATTTTATGAAACCAACAAGGAAAAAGCAATATGAGCATACTACTGTAAATTGTTTGTGACTGGTGCTGCAGTTGTTAAATGCAGCTCATAAATAGCTGAGACAATTAGCAGGCTCATGCCCAGCAGGAAGTGTGGCAAGTGTTAATAGGCTGCCCACAGAGAGCCCTTCTCAGACCACTTAGTGCTCACCACTGAGAAGGCAAAATTCACCCAGGAATTCTCCTAAAGGCATTGTGGCTTCTTTGTACAGTCATAAATCCAAAATTCCAGGGTTATTGGCTCATCTCATTTTGAAAGGGTCTTTCCTTTTTATTTTCTTCTCAATATCTTCTACACAGAGCGCTTTTCCTCTAAGTCTTTGTAATCTTTTTGTGCCCAAGGAAACCCCAAAGTAGATGTAATATCACCTGTTAAAAGGACCAAACAGCTGTGCTTATCATGGAGCTCAACATCCACCGCACTTGCAAGGCTTAAAAGCATGTATGACAACAAATTAATACTTTGTTAAACGAGATGATGCCAAGTTTCAGGCCTAGACAAATTTCTTCAGAGTTATAAATCCCTGACAAAACTTGTTTGCAGAAGAGATTATGATGCCCTTGTCAACAGCAATGTTAAACTGCCCTGTAATTCAGAAATAATAATGTGATATTTCCATCACCACTGTCTTGATTTTGTGCAGTAATGGTTTCTCCTTTCCCTCACCTTTGGGATATGGGCTTGGCAAGCAGTTCAGTTACAACAGGACAATTAAGTACCTTGTCACTCCATAGAGCCACCAGATAAAAACAAATGACAAAACTGACCAGTTGTTCACATTTCACTGAAGATGAATGCAACCAGAAAGACTGAGCAGTGTTGTAGCAAAAAACAGAGAGATCAGACTGGAGAAAGGCCTGTAAAACACAGCTAAGTTGAATCTAAAGCTGTCCCTTCATTACTAAGTCCTTTTTGGCACAGATGAATGATAGAGTATTTAACCTCTTCAAATCTCTGACTGATTTCATTGTGGACCAGGATACCATTTATGTCAACACAAAGGATGACCACATGACAGGAACAGCAGCTGTGGTGCACCCTGACTGATAAGACTTGTGCACGATGATGTCCAGCTGGAACAGAGTTAATTTGCCTATGATCAAATGCATCAGCCAACTGAGCTGTAATATCCTGGGCCATCCAGATGTGCATAGGTACATGGATATATTTGCCTGCTGCCTTTTCAGAATCTCTGGATTCCTGGAGCTCTCAGAAAGATTGCAGGAAGCTCCTTCTTCCCCAGTAGACAAGTACCAGGTAACAAAAAGGCAGTCTTAGCTGGTCTCTAATATGCTGGGCATGTATTACTAACACAGATCTTCCCCATTCTCAAGCACATTTAGTTTGCAAATTCCAATTTGCCTGAAACAAAACTCAGATCTATTTACTGGCTTTATAGGAGCTAACAGCATCTGTGATAGATGCAGAGTCTGCTGAGGGGGTTTATTAATACTGTGGTGTAATCAGATCAGTATAAACAGCTCTGGTTAGAGCCTGTGCAGGTCTTGTGGGACGTGCTCTGCTGCTGCTTTTGCTTTGTTTCCAGGACAGCTCTTGTCTCCCATTAGGGTGGGAACAGCTCAGTTCTCTCACTGTTCATTCTTTTTGCGCATTTGCAAACATCAGGATGACAATGCCAAACAAGGAGAGAGAAGCCACACACACACTCTCCAGTTTCTTAGTTCATGAATTAATCACTCATTTTTCCACTGGAATCAACACTCAGATCTTGCTGTTCTCCTTGAAAAGGGCACAGGATAGGGTTTCAGTGTTTCTAAAAGCAAAGAAGCAGATGGAGAATCAGGACTTCCAGGGCTAGTTGGGACACGTTGTGTACGTGTGTTTACACACTGTTCTTAACCTGGGTGTAAGGGGAAGAAATTGTGTCCCACTTCTCTGTTCAACTGCACCAGGCCCCAGCACCACGACCTAAATCCTCCTGCCCAAACCACCTCCCCACCATTTACCTTCCCAAAACTCTGCCTGAGCTCCTGCCCATCCCACCCAAAGCTCTTCTTTCAAAACGTCAGTCTTCCCCTTTTCCCATTTTTCCTCCTACAGACTCTCTGCACACTAACTCAATTCCCAGTTTGCCTGCACAGATACGTTTTTCCAACTTCAAGGTTTCATCAATAATATATTTTACATTACATTCCCCCAGACATTATAATTGCCTCCAAAAGAAATAAAATACAAAGCTTTACCAGGACAAAACTATTATTGGGGCATTTGCATTTAAGCTTATAGTTGAATTTGATGTGAAATAAAATCATTATAAATGGTGTTTAACTTGAAAATGCTGACAGCAATAGCTGTACTAACAGGCCATAGCAGTTCTTAAGAAAGTTAATTTTTTATGACTCATTTCTGCTTCGGAAATTTCTACCTTGCCAGTCTTTAGATTGGGCACATTTCTCTTTGATATTTTTCAAACTCTTTTTTCTCTTTAATTACAGTCAATCCTATTTAAATTATTGTTTAAAAAATTAAGTCATTTTAACTTTGAAAATTTTGAAACTGTACATTTGCAAGCTAGTACGTTGTAATAAAATGTTTTAGTGGAAGTCTGCTATACTTCAAAAGATACAAACCAACATTGCAAAATACTATGTGGTTTCAACCCATATCTTGGAAAGAACAAAAAAAACCACAAGCCAGAAGAAAAAAAAACACAAAAAACCAACACCATAACTAACCAGCCAACTAACAACAAAAACAAACAAAAGAAAACCTAAATCAAAAAGTCACTTTTATGGATGAGCTACAAACAAGAAAAACAGGAATCTTGCCTCATCATAGGCATCAACTGCATTCCTGATTTTAAGCAATCAGTGACACAACCTTGCAGTGAAAATATTAACACATTCTGTTTAGAGAAAGAAAAATATCAAACTAAACCAAGCAACCAACAAAAAACCACAAACAAACAAACAAACAACAAAAAAAGCCACACAATCCACAAACAATCTGATTACTCTGGACCATTTGGGATACAATTTTATCTAAAACTGGTCCAACCTTGCTGCCCCACCAGGGTCATCCCAGAGGACACAGTACAAGATTGCATCCAGATGGTTCTGGGGTATCTCCAGATCTCCAGTGAAGGAGACTCCACACCTATTCTGGGCAATCTGTTCCAAGAGCTCCAGTTTTCAGAGTTTTGGATCAATTTGTCATACTTAGCTGGTTACAGAAGACAAATCTTCCTATTAGCAATATTTCACATGGAAATCAGAGATACAAGGAAATATGAAGCCCTAATGTCTCATGTCAAGAGTAATTTTTTGGATAAAACCAGACTTTAAATTATATATTCAAAATACTGATAGACACACACAAAAATGTTCCTGCTGTCACCATCCTGTACTATTCTAACTTGCTGTAGAAAAATAGGTCAGTACTTGTATAAAAAAATTAAATCCTTACTTCAAGACTACATTTTTTAGATTTTTTTTTTTCTCATTTCTTACTCAGTGGGGTTTTACTCAGTTTTATCAAGTTCAACAATGACAGGGAGCCCTTAAAAATAATATATTATGGAGCTGAAGATGGCGACATTTACAATTTAGCTTTATTGGAATTTTACTATATTTTGATAGATGACAACTTTAATGATTCTGTGCATGGTTTATGGCAGAAAACAGTAAGGCAGTAACATAATTTTCTGCTCTTTTCAACGATCTGTATCCAAAGAATTCAGAAAACAAGCAAGTGTACTTCATAATCACGCCAAATTTATTTTCTGGGTGAACTCTCAAATGTTAAAGCTCAAGTACACAGAGTGGTGTTGCCGTGGCAACCCAAGATGAGCCCATGTTTGTAAAGCTCACTTGTGTCCCCTGCACACCTGGGAGGCACAGGGACAGCCCAGACTCCTGTCAGGAGGCAATCGAGCTGCTCACGCATTATCAGCCCCGAGACTGCTCCTGGCGAGGCCAGGGGACATTGCTGGAGCCATCAGGCTGTGACAACCCTGCATATGATCTAGACAATGGCAGAATCACAGCCTTGGTTAGATTGGAAAAGACCTTTAAGGTCACCCAGTCCAGCCACTAAGCCCAGCACTGCCAAGGCCACCCCAAACAGTGTCCCCAAGTGCCACAACTACACAGCTTTTAAATACCTCCAGGGGTGGTGACTCCACCACTGGCCTGGGCAGCTGTGCCAGGGCTTTCAGTGAAGAAATGTTTCCTTACATCCAATCCAAACCCTCTCTGGGGCAGCTTAAAGCCATTTCTTCCTGTCTCACCACTTGTTACCTGAGAGAACAGACCGACCCCACCTGGCTGAACCTCCTTTCAGGGAGTTGTAGAGAAGATAAGGTCTCCCCTAAGCCTCCTTTGCTCCAAACAACACCACCTCCCTCAGCTGTTCTTCTTAAGCCTTGTTTACTCCTGCTTCTAGGGCCTAAATGAGAAATCCTTCATTTGCCCCAAGATGTAATATTAGAAGATTTAGTGTTGCTATAGCTATAGGCGGAGTAGAGCAGTAATATGTTTGATGTCCTTTGACCTTTTTTTTTCCTAAATCTCCACTGAAATAAGCTGTCAAGTTTGAGAAATGTCAGAGTTTGGTCATCTGAGTCTGCCTGGAGGTGTAATTTTGCATGGTGTACAATTCCTGTGAATTTATCAGAACATGTTTTTTCACACATAGTCAATATGGTGTGACATTCAGCATCCTGAGTCCGCCAATGTCTACACGCTGAAATGAGTTCATGATTTCTCTTACAAAGAAAATCTGAGATGTGTTAGTTCAGGTCCACAAAGGAATCCTCAGTGGATTCCTGAGGACAAAAATTAAAGGAAGCACCCCTTCTTTCTGCAGTTTCCCCTGCACACCTGTCTTCTGGCAGTTCTGGTTTAAGATCTGTGATGAAGTACATCTACAAGTAAAGCTTCACATATCAGTAATGTATGTGCTTTCAAAAGCTCTCCAGAGTTTCACACTTTCACTTAAGCCCTTGTGGAACTAAGCCACAAAAGCAGCCAAGTCTGGTGCTGTTTTCAGCCAAATCCTACCCAAATGTGACCACATCCTTGGGAGCAGATGCACAGCTGCTTAGCCCATGGTTTAATCTTCAGCCTCTCTTTGATGGTCTCCCAATCATTATTTAGGGAAATGTCTCAGCCTTGCTGTGCTGTATGGAGATGAGGGCATTGCAAGAAATAAACTGGATAAGTCCATTATCCTAAGACTACCTTAATTTTCAGTGTCAGCCTGATCTGGTCATTTCTCTCACACGCTCAAGTTGACTTCCATCTGTGGAAGTCAAACTCAAACTCAAGCTCAAGTCAAACTTCCACCTATGCACAACTTAGCACAGACTGCCAGTAGACTGAGCTTATTAATACTGTTAGTCTATACACATTTCTCAAGGAATAATTTCTTAAAAAGCAGCCATAACATTTCTTGACCACTTAGAGAAGAGCATGATACACACCTTATAATCTAAAAAAAAACAGATCAGCTATTGTAGAGGAAAAACTTCTCATAAACCTTCTTTATAATTGGCCAGGGTTGTGCATGGCTATTACAGCTTAAATTGTTTATGCTGTAGAACTTTTTGATTTAGAGACATTAGCAGTTGAAGAGAAGCAAAGTGTGCATTATGACAAGACCAAAGAGGACATATTCAAGAAACATACAGCTTAGCACACTGAGCTAAAGAAGGCTATAAACCATATAACTGATGCTTAGAGGTATGGCAGCAATTCCCTTCTAAAGTGGGAACAGTGCATCAACAGAAGGGCTGATGGTTTCTGCTAATTCAGCTCTATACCACCAGCTAAATGTGGGCTGATGATCCTGGAAGCTGGATATCCATGTCCAGGTACACACCCTGGACAGGACAGCCAGTGATGTTTGGGAACTTTCAGCAAAGTAACAGTAATCAGAAAATTATAATCTGCTGACAGCAAAAAATGTTAAATAACAAATGCCACAGGAAAGCAGCTGTGGATGGTCAGTCACAGAGCATACTCTGCTTACTGGCTTAATATGTACAATTGCTTCCTCTCCAGTTTTCTTTAAAAAGCACCATTAATCCAAAATACCCCAAGGAGCAGTGCTAGGAGAAGACTAAACCTTCTGTCCCTGCTTTCACCTCTAAACCAGAATATGTCCATATCCATGTCACAGCAGAACATGTTACAGCTCTTAAAAAGATGGGATGATACATCAATTACAATACTGGAATTAATTCTGGAAAGTTGCACTGAAAAGTCCACAATTCACAGCATCATGAAAATGTTGGCTGGCAGGAACCTCACAGGGTCACCTGTTCTAACCTCCCACACAAAGCAGGACTGCTGCCAAGAACAGATCAAGTCACCTCATTCTTAAGCTGAACTCATCAAGCATTCAGTCAGAGAAAAAGGGTTCAATATAAACAGAAATGTATGCCATTGCACTCCTTTTCTTTCCTCTGCTGCCAATACATCTGTTTCTTAGTAAAAATAGCATCAGTATGCAAAAATAAAAACTCTCAGACCTGTAATATTACCAGTTGTTAAAATTCATACGGACATTTTTGCTTAAAAAAATACAATAAAGAGACAGAATTAGAAAAAGAAATGAAAAGTCTTAACAGACAGACATAGCAGCCATGGCATGAAAAATTCATTTCCATTAATGAGACATGGTAGTCCCCAGGCCAGCGCCCTTTGTATGTGAACCATGTTAATCAGATTGTATGAGCATTTGCTGGAAACTCCTGGGACAGCAAGCAACTATAACTATAGAGCAAGCACAGCAGATTAGCAGCTTGCTAAAAACTGCTTGACTTGTAACCCTTGAAGCACAGGAATGATGCAGGTTTGGTGAATTACTGAGAAATGAAGCATTTAATTTATATGTCTCATATTTGTTGCAGCCTTTGATGCAATTTCCACATCAGAGAAACATGGACAAAACTTCCTTCTCGGGGCACCTTTATGTAAGAAAGCACAGAATAAACACACAAATAAGGTGTCAGCCCAGCCTTGGTCACACATGCTTCTGGTACAATGCCTTGCTATTGCTATTCTACATCTCAAAAAAATCCTTCAGTAAATGCAGCTGGGTTGGAGTGGGATGGAAACACAAGAATTCCCACCAGGATTCACTGCAGGAGCTCAGCAGGTTGGATGAGGAGTACAGCTGGATTTACAGCAAGGCTGAGCAAGACAGCAGGACCTGGTCTTGAGCAGGCAGACTCCTCCTTTTGAAGAGGTTCTGTTCTCTGAACCCTTCAGCCTGAAGCAGGAAAACCATCTGGATTTAGGCTTTCCTTCCCTCATCTGGCAGCTAATACATTTAATTGCTTCCTTGCTTGGGCTTCATCTGCTGCATCATTCCAGTGACACAAACAAATGGAAACCTGTGCAACATCAGACAACTTCATTTAAAAAACATATGATTTGAGAGTTTCGTGAAATTTTCAAAGTTATAAAGGTTTTTATTGATTTTATTCCCAGCCTAATTTTAATCTCAGTCATCAGCTCACACTGCCTGTGCAGAGCCAGGAGTTGGTAAGAAACCAGTGCTCTCAAAAAGTCACCCTCCAATTGAAGGGAATCAATAAGCTAATTTCCAAAGAACATAACCTAGCAATATTAATGAAAATATTATCCATAGCTGACTCTGAAAAGGAGTCCCAAGAAACAAACATGCTATTAGTGACTCTCAATAATACAAACTATTAAATTCTGAAAAATACTGTATGAGTATTTTCAACATTATACAGAGAATTCTATTTAAAATATGAATTACAGTCCAATTGCCTGCCTTTGTTTCTATCTACAATACTTAGATGTCTCCTTGAAGGAAGAAGAGAAGACTTCATAAAATAAATAAAAGTATAACCAACCATAATTCATATGCAGCTTCTGTCTCTCTGCAGGCCCCTGGGAAATTGTCTAGATCACTATAGTGACTCTCAGTATGGCCCTGGTCTCTCTGCCTTTCTTCCCTTTTGAAATACAAATTTTAAAAAAATAAATAAATATAGAAATAGAGATACAGATCCTAAACTCCACAAGGATCTGTATTTTCTTTGACTTCAAGAAATGAAAATGAAATTTTTCAGTTTCCCCAGAAATGCCATTCAAAACTGAACATGCTCTGCTTTACCTTACATGTTAATTATTTGTCTTAGAAATAAATATTTCCTCACTAAAAATGTGCATTTTTATTAAATTTAGGAGTTTAATGGGAATATTTCCCTCACAAAACAACTTAATCAGCTTTATTTATACATGACCTAATTCCAAGCTGAGAAAAAAAGAAAAAAGAGAGAAGTCAGAAGATGCCCATGAGGAAAAGGATCAGGACACGCAAATCAAAAAAGCAGCAGCATTTACTTTATCTCTACTACTTTTTTAGAGGAAAATGTCTTCCACTGAGCTTCATAGTACAGTGTTTTTCATGATTTACAGCAAGGAAAGAGGCAAAACAGTCTCTAGTGAAAAGTCACCCAAGCTCATGAAAAATTTAGAATGACTAAATTTATAATTAAAATGAAACAAGAATCAACATTAGAAAACAGTTTGTACATTAACAGAGACTCAAGACTGAAAATCTGAATGCTCTTATTTTTTTTATTTCCAACAGCAAACTCACAGAATTCCCTCTATTTTAGATATAGGACATACCTGTAATTTCTTTATGTATTAAGAGTATTTAGAAACACAGTGAACTATATTAAGAATGTCTCATAGCTTTTGTAATTTATTTATGAACAGGGGCATTATTAAAAATAAATGATCTTCAATAGCACTTAAAAGTAAAGCTGTTTTGAGACCAAATGTTAGGCAAATGGCCTGAAAATGTAAAACTCGGGGAGTCACAAAGCACTGCTCTATCACAAAATATTTATACTACCAAAATACAGCCTGAAACGACCAAGGTTGTTATAACACAAGCAAAATCATTGGCTATCAGGATGTTAATTATTTACTCAATTTCTCAATCCCTTTTAAAAAGTATCAAGCCATGACTCTGCTTCACCCAGATAAAAATTTTGTAGCTGCCCTGCCAGATGTTACAAGGGGCTTGGTCTGAATATGGCCAAAAGTTTCAAATTACATCATCCATTTTCAGACTTTTTTTACAAAATTCTCAAATATAACCATTACAAGACCATGCCCAAAACCCATCATATTGAATGTGAAGACAGTAACCCTACAGTGACCATTGTGCCACATCTGTATGCAAGTAATACATAAATGCTTCATAAATCTCTTTTGGACCTGTAATCCATTTCCATTTTTCTCTTACTTTCAGATTCTGGAAATAATTAAGCCTTCAGTTAAACCAATAAAATATTGTGTGCTGTCTCAAAACCACACCATATTTTTACCTTCCTCTGCTAAACTTAGTCCAAAATAATTGCAGAGAATACAATTATCTACCACAGTCACCATCTGGGACATGAAAGCAATCATTTTAATTATTGCCATTGTAACTTGGGACCCACAAAGACCATTTTCTGGGCTACATATGGAGTTTATTTTTATGGATTAATGTCAAAACAGGTGGATGCAACATCTAAAAAGGCAGTTGGCTAAATGCCCATAAACTTTTCTACCTAGTGCAGACTACTACAAACAATTGGAGAACTGAATTTTATATCCAAGCTGGTTGTTAAGCTGCTGGGTGATTTCAAAAACAAAATCAGCAGTGTTATAAAGCACTTTTATGTATCATTGAAGTAGCTACCATTGAAGTAAAGAGATGACTTTGTCATTAGAGATGCAGATTATCAAAATCCAGTAATTTTACTGACTGTATTGGGAATTTTGTTTATGGGAAAAGGAGAATACTCTGGGCACTTTTATTTGAGTAGATACCTATGAGGATGCACCTCTAGCATAAGCCATCAAAGTTAAAATGGATTTATTCAGCAGAGCAATCTCACAGAAGAGAGCAAAGGAGGACTGCAATCTAATTAAATTAATGAGAACCAGAAAAATAAATATATAGGGAATGAAATGTAGAGAGAGTATTAACTTAAGAGTTTTTGAAAATAGCACTGAAAAAGCTACTTAAATGCCTTTGAAGATAGTTTGAATCTGGTTTACCAAGGTCAAAATGACTGCAACATGAGTAAGAAATTGGAAAACTTACATAAAATGGTAGTAAGCAAAATCTTCTTAGAGCCCTATCACAATTTAGGCTTCACATAGCTGAATAAAACCTGAAAGGACTCTCATTTAATGAGCCCATCAGACCTGAGTCACGAAGTGAAAGCCTTAAGATTATTAATGAATGCAACAGTCGTTGGAATTCCCAGCCTGCAAGTGTTTGAGAGGATCATCACTTCCTTCATCCTGACACAAGAAACTCCTCCTGTGGGCTGCAGAGGCTGCTTAACTCTCATCAGTATTGAAGGAAATCAGTCTGGTCAGTTCCCCCAAACTGAGCTCTGACTCCAGCAGAACTGAGTCAGCAGTAGCTCTCCATCCCACAACACACCTTGAATTACGAGCTAATAATGAGGGTTGTTTTCTGGTTTGCCTTGTTGTTTGTTTAAACTCATAGGCTGGTGATCATCAAGATGTCTCACTATTTACTTCCACTATTTTAATAAATGATAAAGACCAATTCTGGACTGAGATGAGCTCACAGCCAGTTTGTGGGCCAGAAGCTCTGCATTTTGTAAGCCAAGAGCAGCACAGCCCATCCAATCAGCAGGAATTCCTGGTAGGGCTGGAGCAACACCCCAGCATACTGTAACCCACTCACCACCACACCTGGGTCCAGTGGATGTTTCCAAAGATATCCATGACCACCATGAACACACTCCACCTGAGGCTGGGCAGAATGCTCTTCTACTGCCTGATTAGGGCCAGATCTTACTGTCCTTCCTCCATGCAGATTTCACATCTGCAGATTTCTTCTCTAAATTAAAGTGACACCTTGCTTTTTGCTGGACAACATGCTCCAACCTTAACCCTCTGACCATTCTAATTGTTTTGAATGAAATACCAATAAGGGTTGAAAACAAACACATATCTGAAGTATTTAAGCACTGAGATCTAAATCCCACTTTTTGGCAGGCCTACTATGAGCATCCAGATCTAGTTCTTTTTTAAGATTTACCTGCAGCACACTGCAGGATTGAGTTAAATCTTTAAAAAGATAATGATACAAGTATTGAGCTAAATGAAAAACAATCATACATGACCTTACCAGGAATATTCTAATAGTAATGTTTATCCACAGCAATGGTCTGGAGTAGGTCTTTATCCCACAAGGAATATTCAACTATTGAAAAGAAAAACATCTTTGCCATGTTTTGAAACTAAATAATTAGACTTAGATCAAATATGCTTAATTATACCCAGAACAATGAAGACTGACTGCTTGGAGGGTGTGAGTCCCTCAGTCCATCTGCTGAGTACGTTCACTGCTTTTTTGGCACTTCCTTGAAGTCATGAAGTGAACACACACACACACACAGAGGTTAGAAACGCTTCAAAATCATGTTAGCAGATGGTGATACAGCAGGTGATAATTTAATTACACAACTCCTAGAACATGTTTCCAAAAAAACCCCCCCAAAAAAAACAGAAAGAGGGAGGGAATTAACAATGTCCAGTCGGATCTTTTAATTGCAGTGCAACAGCTCTTGTTGAATTGGCACTGATTTTCAACCCATCTATTCTGCAGCTGTTAAGAGTAATAAACAAGAAGTTCTATACCCATGTTTTACTCCTAACACAATATTTAAAATGGAAAAAAATTAGAATGATAAAGTATAAGGTGTCCTTGTAGACAAGAAAATAACAGCAACACCAAAAAAAGAAAACTTATTTTTAGTTTTGCAGGTATAAAGAGGTCAGAAAGATACACACAGATCTGCTTGTGCTTCTATGCAGAACTCTGATACTTCTGAAGTGTGAAACCAATGAAGAAATGCTGGTCTCATTAATTCTTCATTTCATAGAGAAGCACAGAATCCCATGGACATGGAGCAGCACAATAAAGACAAGACATCAGAGCTGAACTGAGCAATTAAATGAAAATGAGAGAAGAGCATTGAAGGAAAAAAAACGCAACGGGAAAAAAACCAAACCAAACCAAAACCAAAAAAAAACCAGCCCAATATTGTGTTGTCTACTTAACACCTATGAAGGCTGAAAGAGAAAAAAGGCTCTCCTGAAAGTTCTTATGGCAACTTCATGTTTTAGACAAGGAATTGCTGCCTACAAAGAGGCTGAGGATGGTGAGATAAGCACTGAGGTACAGGAGGTTTGATTGGCATTTTAAGTCAGTGGTGCTGAGTCATCCTAACCTAAGGAATGGGAAACTGAACATCAGAACATCAGAAATGCATCACCATTTGCATTATAGGCATAAATTAAGGCATAAAAGTGTAAGGAAGCCAATGCAAATGAATTGGAATAATCAGCAAATTGTCACTGAGACTCAGCATGTTCCAGCCCCTGCTGGCATTATGGGATGTTTTCTAGTGAGACATTAAGATATGGGAGAAAAAAGGAGGGTTGGGTGTAAGGTAGAATTAATGGTTGTGAAATTACTCCAAAATAATACAACTTTATACATAATACTTAAATAGTTTTTGTCATAATAATATTTTGTCATAGAACAGTGTATTTTGTCCTTATGGAAAGGTCAAATGGCTTTAAGAGTCGCAATATCTGAGTCACAAAGTGTAAGTAGTAATTTTTATATATGTGCATATAGACATGTATAAAAGAAACATCATAAAAATCACTAGTTGAATTTTTGGGTTATTTTCATTCTGACTTCAAATGCCATAATTGGCTGCCTAATTGGAAGTAAAAAACCTAGGCTTATGATTTAGGCAGCTCATAATGCAAACTTTCATTGTATTATTTTTTTATTAGTTCCATTTCTCAGCAAACTCCATATGGAAATGGATTATGGAAGTTGGGTTCTGGATTTTATGGTACTATAAAATAACATATGAAATATTATTTAGCATTAAATTTTGTAAATAAGTCTCTCCAAATTGTACATGTAGCCTGTTCCAACATGGGATCAACTTCTCTCTTAGAATGCACAGCAGATGAAAAACCAGCACAGTTTCCTGGAATGTCACTCTGTCTTTTTTACACACTTATTTTTTCCTGTTTTTTACTGAGTAGGTAAATGGCACAAAAGAAGAGAGATGAAACATTTACAACTGTTTTCTATAATTTCAGTTTTTGATTCTCACAATTTATTCCCCTATAAGGTAACAGAACAGAAATATCACAAAAGGTCACTTGGATGTAGAAACATCAAAATCCCCAGCATCATTTCAGCTAAGTTAATGATGTATAGCTTGAAATGCTAAATAAACTCAGAAAAATATATTAAAATAAACCTCATAATGAAAACAATAATAAATACCATATAATTCTGTACCGTGCTTGTCACTTGAAGTTCAAATCAAATTTTAATAAATATGACATATGAGTTCAGAGTGTAATAGTGCATTTACCACATAAGACAATTACTTTTTTTTTTTTTAACTGAATGCTGTTTAATGAAGCTTTACCTTACTTTTCAGACTACCTAAACCAGAGTGTTTTGGAAAAAGAGTCCAAAGTCAGAGTTTAAATAAAATCCTCTGCTATGAGGAGGATATGCTCTGCTATGTCCTATGCTGTTGCTGTTTGGGGGTTTTTGGTTGCATTTGGGGATTTTTTTAGGAATGGCTGATGTTTTGTACACAAATTATCCACTTTATTAAGCATATGCAAGTATACATGCACACAACTGTAGATGTGCCTGCATTTTCTATAGCTATATACAGAATAAATGGAGGTAATTATCTGGTATTTTCTTTTAAAAAACCACAACCACTAACTACTTTTGTGGCAACAAATACCTTATTAGAAAATAAAAGTGGCAGTAAGAACTACCAGGTTTCAATATTTAGTGGCAAATATTAGGCTTCTGACTATTAAAATTACTCCAAACAGCCCTAAAGGTGCTGTAGTTGGACATGTGAGGAACAGGCTGAGGGAAGCTCTTACTAGAAGGGCAGCCAGCTCAGAAACAACCTGCTCTATGCTCCAGAAAAAAACAAAAACAACAACCTGAAGTGTAAGAGCCTTACCTAAAGGAGATGTCCACGTTTATATGAATACAAAGACAGACATGGTAGATGCAGGTATGCAGTGAGACACGGCCATCCCTACAGCAGCAGCTCAGGGGCTGCCTCAAGGCACCCCTGCCCAATACTGAGCATCAAATTGAGTGAGTTTGAGTGAATTGCCTCAGAAAAGGAGCAGACAGTAAAGCAAGAGCCAGCTGGTCTGTTTTGTCCACCATCAACTGCAACAGATGTAGTGCCAATGAAAGTGCTGTTAAGTTTTCCAATGAACATTTGTCATCCAGAAGTTCCATCATGGCAGTGAACAGCCGTAAGTAGCCATGAGAAAGCTCTGATAGAAGAAGACAACATGAATATACTGAACAGGCTTCTTAAAAAAAAAAAAAAAAGAGTTGATTTTTATTAAAGCTCCCTTGAATGCTAAAGACCCTAGAAAGAATAACAAACCAGACATGCCTGATATAACCCACACAGACAGGGCAGGCCAGGGAAGAGCCAGGCTCAGCATCAAACACCACCATCCCCAACTCTAATTGGCTTTTAAATGGTGCCAAGGTGATTGATGTGTCCCTTCTGATTTATTATATACTTTTTTTTTGGTTCCATGAAGAGAAGTTAAACACGTGGAAGAGAATAATGTGTCAACCAGGAGATTAGTTTTACAACCTGTATGTTGAAGTGAATAAATTGTACTTTCATTAACAGAAGTAGGCCATACGCTGGAAAAGTCATTGGATTCGCTTCACTGGTGAACTGGAGCAACAATATCTGATTAGAAAGCCTCAGCAGTTCAAAAGTCTTTAAAGACAGGTCCAGTGGTTATACAATTAATTTTTAATGATATTGTTCCATCTGGGAGATTTACTTCAAGTGCCAAATGGGTTCCCTGAGCTGAAGTATTAGCTTTAACAAACCTGACACATCTACAATCTGTCTAGTATCTGCTTAAAATACTATTAAAAAGTTTATGGGGAGATGCTCTCCTTATTTGTGCTTTCTTCTCCTCCAGCAGTTTTCAAGGTCCTGTAATACATCCATAGTAGGAAACATAATCAGCAGTAAGTTAGTTTTTTTTGGTTTTTGGGGTTTTTTTTGACAATTTGGAAGACCTGAAAGTTTGCTTATAGTAATAGTCATATTAAAATGGTATGAAAAATTGGGTTTTATTCCAATTGGACTATATGATGACCCTTCCTTTTGGAAAAAAAATTAAAATAAAGGTTTCTGATTCCAGAAATAGAAATGTGTCATTTTCAAAAACCATATCAAAAGTAATCCCCATAAAACTTTTTTATAACTTTCCACAGTTTCAAAACTGAACAGGGCTTAGAAAGTAAATTCCTTTTTCTTAGAATTCTTGCTAAATATTGCCATTAACAAGTTTTTATTTTTCATTCCAAGGAACACAAGTCTGATTCTGCTGTTAAACGCAGAATCCAACTTTCAAATTTTAAGCACAAACAAAATAAAGCAGAACTTCCTTCTTTTTTCTCAGAAATATTAATATATGTTACATTTGTTGTATCAGCACTGATTTTTATTCAGTTATCCAAGTACAGCAACAATGCTGAGATTTTATATGGAAATTCAAGGATAATTCAGAATGGCATTTAAGTGTATACTTTCACACCCTTTTAAGTATTTAAAACTTATGACTTCTGTACAATTAGAACAAACAAATTGCTGTAACATTGTTATATGACTATATTTTTTTGAACAGGCAGCCTCTATTCTAAAACTGTTTTTGTCTCTGGGAGAAAATCAACATTTCTTCAATAAAAAAAAATATGCACATGAAGCTACTGAACTGTATTTTGCTACTGTATTTTTACTCATATCACAATAGTGAGGTTTAAAAATAATCAAGCAGATCTCCAGTTCCTATTCTGAGGAGCAGGATCTTTTTCAATGACCACAGGCTTCATGACATGAAAGCAAAAAGGAGCAATTGCTGGAAACCAGCTTTGTAGGATAGAATGCTTTCACCCACATCTTTTGGTAGTTAAAAAAACAAAACAAGTAAACAAAGAAACAAAAAAAATCACCAAAATTAATTTCTAAAACTGGGACATATTTGTGGAAGCAGGGAAGTCTGTTTCCTTGACCCAGAGTGTACTGCATGACTCATAATTCATGGAGCAGCTCCAAGAGAGATTTGAGAAGGAGATCAAGCTGAACCTCTGATTCAACGAGTGCTTAATAAGGATGATAAGACTGAGAAGGAAAATTTTGAAGCTGGGGAATCTCCTAAAAAAAATATATTGAGAACTTAATGCAAAAAAAAAGCACTAGCAGGCAGGTAACATTGCTAATATTCAAAGCAAATTGTTATTATGTAACCTAGTCTCATATTTTCCCTTTTAAATAATAATTGCTCCAGCATTGTGGCTTTCTGTTTCTACAACAGACAACCTAGCACAAAGCTTACAGAGAATTTTTTTATCCACATTTTTCACCACAGAAGACATTGGAAAGCAGCTGATCTCCATTCTTGTATCAGTTTCTTTCCTTTATAAAATATGTAAATGCTTACCAAACTTACATTTTAGAACAGATGTACATTTTACAGCCAGCAAACAGAAGTTTTTCATGGATAAAATGGCACCTATGCCATTTATGAAAAAAACCATCTAATATAGCTAAAAGGAAAGAACAAGACAAACTGAATTTTGTGTTATTTCTACTTCATTGAAAAACATTAAGAATTAAAAGTAGAGATTCACGGTACCAGAGAAAGAATAGAAGACTAAAAGATTATTCTAAAGGTCACATTATCTTAACAAAGTGCCTCTTTCTGACACTGTGACACTGATACAGAAATAATATACTCCATTTACCAGCAACTGCTCTATGACACCTGTGCCCTCTGCACTCTAAACAAAGAAATTAGTGATTTTCCTCAAAGGTCACCCTGCGAGTGTGGTATTTCTCTGATGCTGGGTTGAGCAGCTCCAGTGCTCAAATCCTGTGTTCAGTTTTGGGCCATTTACCCCAAGAAAGACATGGAGCTGGGGGGAAGGGTCTGGAGCACCAGGAGGGGCTGAGGGAGCTGGGAGAGGGGCTCAGCCTGGAGAGAATCAGGCTCAGGGGGGACCTTCTCAGTCTCTGCAGGCACCTGGAAGGAGGTTACAGCCAGGTGGGGGCCAGGCTCTTCTCTCAAGTTACAAACAGGACAAGAGGAAATGGCCTCAAGTTGTGCCAGGCAGTTGAGATGGGATATGGGAAAAATTTCTGCATGGAAAGGGCTGTTAAGCACTGGAACAGGCTGCCCAGGGAAGTGGTGCAGTGCCACATCTGGAGGGATTTAAAAGAAACATAGCTGTGGCTCTTAGGGACACAGATTCGTGGTGGCCTTGGCAGTGCTGGGTTAATGGTTGGACGTGATAATATTAAAAATGTCTTTTCCAGCTTATAGTAATAGTCATATTAAACAATTCTATCAAAAATGAGGCATTTGCCAATAGGTATCTAAGAAACATCTGATCTGAGCCCTGAAGCGAGTCTTAAAAATGTCACCAAAACTGAAACAACCTCTCCCCAGATGCACTTTTTTGTGCCACAGGACAAATTCTGTCTCTCTTGCACGGCAGCAGGCTACAGCATTTAAATCACAGATCCAGAATCTTTTCTTCTTTCCAGAACACAGCTATTTGAAGAAACGTTATCTCCTTTCAGCAGGCAGAAAAAGCATCAGCCTCCACTTTCCACGTGCTACTTGTGTGCATTAAAAAACACAGACAGAGGCAGAAATGAAACATCAGCTCCATCCCTGCCCAGCACTGAATGTGAAATGCTGTACATCAGCCTAAAGATAGGCTTGTTACATAAGATACACCCAATGCTGGTTCATGGGAACTGTTCCATAACAACAGACCATGACAGCCCATTACTTAATGTGCCACTGAGCTGATGTGACTCAGATAATAACACGCAGGGAAATTTAACGCTTCCCAGCACACACTCTTCTTTCTACAAGAGTCCCTTTTCAAACCCTCACGGCAAAGTAGCTGGTCTGCCAGCAAGAAGTGGACCTGTATTTAAAGGTTATTGAAAGGGCAAGAATCAAGAAAATAACAAAGATCGGCTCTGCAAAGCTCAGTAATAATAATAAAAAAAAAGTAATAATGCACTGACATTTCTATATAAGATGTGAAACTAAAACAGAGATGAAAAGATGAAAAGATGAATAGAAGAGAATTCAGAGAATTAAATGCATGTTTTGTGAATAAGATATGTGTCCAGCAGTCATTCACTATTCTGACCTTATCAAGCTTTTCAGCTCATCCAGGCCTGTTAGAGCTGTTTAATACCTAAAGAATCAACCCTGGAGAACTGTGAAAGCAAAGCATCTCACAGGAACTTGATTACCAATTTGCCAGGAAATATTATTGCTGTGAAAAGTGTATTAAAATGACACACCTTTGGATATCTCCTCTCTCTAAATTTTTGAGGATCTATCTGTGTTTTAACAAAAATCTTTGCAAGACCTTGTAAAGAGAAAACTGAGCTATGCCAAATGCTGTATGGAAGTGCCCTAGAACTGCTGGAGAAGATCATCTCCCTCAGTCTGTCCATCTCTCTCTTGACCTAAGCACAAGTCCATCAACTCAGCAATTTAACAGAGCCTCCATTCCCAAGACAATTCAAATCCAAATCCATCTCTTAGAATAATGATGATATTGCAATGTGTAACCTGTCTTCCTCCTGACTCCTATTCCTTCACACTCACTCCTATTCCCCTACTGGAGAAATTTGTGAAGAGCACATGAAAATTTGTGGGGCAAAAGGGAAAAAAGGCAGAAATAATTATTTCCTTCCTCCTTGGTAGCATGCTCTCCCTTGAGCCATGAGCTGCTGTTTCAGGGGCTGCATGCATATTTTGTAATGGGTTGCCACTGTATAAACTTGCAAACTGAAGCACCTGAATGCTACTTGAAGGTAACAGCAAATACTGAGCTCTGCACCTTTTTTTTTTGAGCTACACACCTTCAAGAACCTGAAACCAAAGGCCTTTTTAATGGATTCTTTCCACTTATCTCATAAGCTTCAGCTTCAATCTATTTTTCTTTTTCAAAAGCAAGCTGGTAATACTTACCTATCATTAAAATGAGAAGAACAAATTGATTAGCAGTTGTAAAGTACATTAATTTAAGATAATCAAATAGAATAGAGTAGGTAAAACCAAAAAGTATGAAGACTTCATTGATGTAATACTGATCACTTAAATATATTCTTCTTTAATAATAGTACTAATATTGTTTTTCACCAAGTCAAAAGGGTATTATTTTTCCTGAAAAACTTTTATACCTTATTACCGCAATCACTTTTTTAATTTCATGCTTCCCTAACTTTATTACTGTTAATTTTACTCACTTAATTCTAGCTATTTTCTACCATTCACTAGGAAAATTGACAGAACTTCATAGGCTTCTGATAAATAAAAGTTAAATGGCTTTGTGAAAAAGCATATTTATGCGTACAGTATGCTTCTTACCACCACTGGAAGCCTTCTGACATCCTACAATACTTATCTCCACAATTCCCATAAAAAATCCTGCAGCCTCAGAGCAGAGGCCAAGGCAGAATGAAAGCAGCAGTGACTCAAGAGTCCCAAGGAACAGCCCCACCCACTCCAGTGAGGTTTTGGATCACACCTCTTGCTGATCTTGGTCTTCTATCACTGCTGACTGAAATCCAAGCAAGAATTAGTATAACATAAGCCATAGTTATCAACATCCTGCATGTCATCATCATTACTGAGAAAATAATTTTTCCCCTCCAATAACAAGGGTTTTTTTAAGGGAGGAAAGGATCAACTAGGAATTGTTCAAACACTCCTGTGATCTTTCTGTCAGGTTATGACTCAACAACAAATGTTGGACTTGTTGTTTAGAGGGGAAAAAAAAAAAGTCCATGTCAGCCAAACTCCTACATGAAAGTCAAAGATGAATGTATTTATGTAGAATTCTCAATACCTTTTTCCTTTACTATTCCCTTAATATTTGCAAAGTGACATTACAGAAGAGCTGTAAATCAGTGCTCTTTCAATAGCCTAATGCAGGCAGCTTTCTCATATGTTTTATGCCTAATGGTGGGCCATACAATGAAAGCCTAATGTCTATAACTGAGAAGATATTTATATTCATAATGTAAAGGAACTGGAGAATGAGTCTTTAGAATATTGTAGCTTTCAGTCATCTTGGCTTTAACTCCTGAACTAATGCTGGATTATAAGAAGAAAACTGCTGTATTTCCCTCTTTCATTCTGTATTAGCATGACAGTGGAAATAATACACTAAGGAACTAGAAAGATGTTATTGCACTGCCAGTCCTTATGGGTGGATTGTGGTGCATAAATTCATCTTTTCAGTATCTGCAACTTGAGCTGATGGCATTTTCCAAGCTTCTCCAGTCAAAGCATTCCTCTAAAACAGCCAAACTCACTGTTCAATACTATCTGGCATTGTTTCACAGTTCTAATTATAAATTATACCCTCCACAAGCAAGACAGATTAGGAGTATTTCAAGCTAAATGGGTGTAATGAGATACCTTTCCAGTTCCATTTGTTCTTACATGATGAAATGAAAAGCTAAATGCTATAACCATAGCTCTGTGACGTTGCACATTCCAGGTTATGCTCATTTGTTGGTTCCTTCAGAAATAAACACACACAAAGAGGAAAACTGTTTAAACAAACAAACAAACAAAAATAAAAACACCCCAAAGGAGACTATCTTAAGGGTTTTTTCCTTCAAACAGACAATTCCCTAGAAACAAGATGACTTTGTGAAGCTTTTGCTGTGGCTAAAAATGCCCTTTAGCGGGATCACCCTGGCTCAACCATGCCATCCACTAGAGTTGATTATTTAGATTTAGTGTTGCTTTGGGTTCCTACAGCATCCAAAAAACAGCTCAGCTGTGGGAGCTGTCAAAGTATTAGTGTGAATCTCTCTGGAGCAACACAGCTGAATTTTTCACAACTCTTTAAAACATTGTTTCACAGAGTGGAAAAGTAAAACCAGCTGTGCTCAGCTTGTCTACACAAAGATGCTCCAAACTTTTCAGGTTTTTGTTTTGTCTCCTTTCTCCTTAAAAACACATTTTGCTTTCAGTAAAACACCAAAAAGACTTTATGGACTAAACCATCACGATCTTGATTAATGCAAGTGATTAAAACAACTGTCTCTCTGACCACAGACAGCTGATAACCTTCCACCCCAAGGCTGCACCTCTCAGACAGCAACAACCCCTCCCCTCCCCTGAAGTGCTGCGTGCTGCCTTTCATCTCTGCATCCTATGATATCATTTTAGCTTTTGACATTGCTTAAAACCTGACTTTTTCCCTGGCAATTGAGTTGTATAATATTCTTCCTCCCTGTCACCTTGCTTTCACACACCACAAATACGTGCATCCCCTCAGAAACAGAGCGAGCCACCCAGCATAGCTGGCTAATTGATGATAATATTTTAATTTGCTGGAATTGAAAGGAATGGCTGCACAGACAGCATTACCTAAACCCACTAACTGAGACAGCATGTGAAGGACCTTGTGTCCCTAATGGCACACCACTGCATCAAAGACAAGCAGAGCAACAAACATCTTATTAAACAACAAGTGCAGAAAAGCAAAAGGCAGGAGCCTCCAGGGCCATGTTAATTATCTCAGGGTCGAAGTGCTCGGAAGCTGTCTCACAGACTCCAAGGCAGTCAGATGGCAGTGCCAGAGCAGTGAAGTCCCCAAGGTCCTGCAGTTACAGCACTGTCATATTTCAAATGACAGGTAATACTTACGAACACGCCGACACTAACCTCCTCAATTATATTCAATGTCAAGGTTTTTGTGCTGAAGGAACTGCTAATTTTCAACATACACACTTGCTGACAAAAGGTACTTTATCAAAGAAGGGAGTTTAGGGTATCTGCTGCAGATCCTTTTTGACACAGTGGGAATTCTATCCTCCGTGCAAGCTCTCCAAGGATGAAATAAATACTGCCCTTAGTCAGGCACACAAACATCACAACACGCTGTGTTTGCTTTGCTGACAGACAGTGCCTTAGCACAGAAATCTCACTCTGCTATTAACAGCAGCACGGACAAACAAATATTCTCTTGGTTTTTATTTGAACTTCCTCTAGAGGAAAAGGCCCAAGTGACTGTGGGCTCTTGCAGTGCCCCAGGTGCTCCAAGAAGCAGGACTAAAAATCCTTCCCCTGCCCCCCGGAACAGCCATGCGTGCACAGAACAATTCCAGTGCAACTACCAAGAAAAATGTAAGCACTGAATTTAAAGAGAAAGACATTTGAACATGCAAACGTGATTCCTTGTTTATTCCCATATTTGCACTTTGCAGACTTTAACTGAAAATACAATTAAATGAGCTTGATTCGACAGTCTAGAAAAGAGATTAGGTGGCAGAGATATGGCTACGGGTGAAGGAACATGGTCTCATTAGAGCTTCCTCTCTGCTCAGGCAGCTTCTCCCACTTGCAGTCATTAATATGAACTGGAGACAGATTCTGCTGTGATTTGCACCAATTTAAATCCAGAGCAACTCTTATCTGGCCTCCAATTTGCATTAATGGTCAGAGGTGGCACAGTGAGATGAAGCACGATGAAGGCAGCACCATGTTCAGAAGGAGAAGGAGCAGTACCCCAGCAGAGAGGCTCAGAATTTAAAGGGACACAGTGCAGTGTAAAGAGACACTTGTTTGAATTTTTTTTTTTTAAAAAGAACCTTGTTATATTAAAAATAACATTTAAAATTCTTTAAAAGTATTATAGTTACTTGCATTATTCTGACTTTTTTTACTTGTGTACAAGAAATTTCAATGACTCATCATGATTATTTTTGTTAACATTTAAAATGCACTAACATCCAAAAATGCCATATTCCTGCAGAACATGCCTGAATAGCATTTGACATTTTAGCAGTTACTTGGTCAAATGTTCAGACTAGAAGAGTATTAGATCTCCTCTAGTTTCCCTTGTCCCACTGCAGAAAACCAGACAAATTTGTTTTTTAATAGCAAATAGGAGCAGGAGCACCCCCATTTGTAACTGATGCAAGCAGGATTGTGGCTGCACTATGAATTTTTAGTGCCTCATGTTGATAGAGGAATTTCTGCAAAGCCCTGGGAGGAAAGCTGTGACATTCCTGCATCTCATATCCAAGAATTCCTTCATAATGATTCCTGAATTTCCCACGTTAACAATGAACCAACAACCAGAACCTGCCGAGGTACTAAAATCACAAAAGATCTCATTAGTCCTTTACTTTATGAATTAGGAGTGAAAGGGTTAAGGAAAACACACCAAAATATGAGATTTATACACCTGCATGTGTCTTTCTAACTTTATACAGACATTTTTCAATTGATCTGGCTGACCCTCTTCAAAAGAGCTGCTGGAGTAATAAACCCATACCCACTTGCATGAAAGGGAATATTTCAACAACACAGGTTGCATTTTTTGGCAATATGTCTACAGATCCAGAGCTTGAAATTTGTGCTGAGCCAGCAGATGGATTTCATAAAGCACTGTGCTCTTGTACAAACAAAACCAAACCAACCTCTCTCCCAAGTGTCACTAGTCCAAGAAGAAATGTGCAGGTCTGAGATTTCCACATGCCCAAACTAATAACATTCAGTATTCACACGGACTCCTGAGAGGTCTGAGATTACTTAATGTCTGACTACTCAACCCTTTGTCAGCACTTTTATTCAGAATATAAAAATTCCCTACATTTTCTGTGAACAGCATGGACTTCTAAAGTCAAAATGTATAAACATGCATTATACCTTAATATATCAACTCATCATTTCCTCCCAACCTTGGTTCTGATGAAAAATGGTCCAAGTAACTCACAAAAACAAGATTAGACAGAAGAGAAAAAAATAATCTTTACCTGCCATTTTGTTATTAAAGTAAAAACTGTGTTGATCTGGCATGAACTGAGAAGACACCTCCTCATACAATTTAGATGTAGTATTACAGAGTTGTTCACATCTTAAAAAGATAGTTATGCTGTAAAGATAAACGTGAGAAAAAATAATTTCTTTCAATATTTTAGCTTTGAATAATTCAAGGCACCTTCCAATCAGTAGCAGCTTTTTTTGGGGGTTGTTTTTCTTGGGGAGTTTGTTTTTTTTTAATTTGGAAGCTGAGTAGCTAATACAACTCTAAAGAGTTTTAAAAATGTAAAGGTTATTCTGGTTTAGGGAATTAAAATAAGCCCCTTTTCTCACTTAAAATCTAATTTTCAAGCACTGCAAAATACTGGGATCGTTAACAGAAGTCTGGGAATTCCCATAAACTTTAACAAAGAACAAAAGTATCATATTTTAAAAAAATACATTGTTGATAGTTTCACAGAACGTTCATACTTCTGTTATTACCCTATATATATTATATATTACAAACCTGAAACTGCTACATATCCATCTGTAGAGAGGGACAAAAAGTTAAACATCCTAAAAACCACAAGTTTCTTGGCAGATTTCATGTGCATCTACTATATCTCAACAAAATACATATGCATATGTTACACTGACAGGTAATTTTACATGCTGGTAAACACTTGAAAGGTTTTGTGGGTTTTTCCCCTGTATACAAGCATAGGTTTCCATACACTAAAACATCTGATTTTGAGCCTGTTAATCATACTATTTTACTAATCTCTGTTCTGTAAGAAAATTAGACTCAATGGATGGAATTTCAGGCAGTCAGAAGTCTAGAATAAAGAAGGGAAAAACAGTGTTTTTCTCTTTCCACTAAAGTACTGAAAACACAGCTTGGTTTAGGTACCATAAAGAAATTTAACAACAGAAGTGCTGTAGGTACATCTTTATCTTTGATTTTAAAAATGCAAGTACTTCAGAGATACAACAGCTTTGGTGACATAAAAGCAATGATCTTACAGAAAAATGTGAGGAGCAGTTCAGCATTTTGTGCTAAGAACAGCTCCTGTGTCCCTGGGGAGCAGAGCACCAAGGTTACAGCTCCCAGCCCCACGGTGAGGTGCTAAATCAGGTTTACAGGGCCATTTACTGTGCTGCCACTGCCAGCCCAGAGCACCTGGGCAAGGGATGCTGCCTTACACCTGCAGGCACACCCAGAGCAGCTCCAGGATCTGGTGAGAAGTGAGAACCTGGATACAGAGAGGGGCTGGCACACTGCTCACACAGCCCCACCACCCAAAATATGCTAAACCTGCCATTCCTTACTCAGCACCCCACAAAGGTGACTTAACACGTCAGAAACAATGGGCAGAGACAAAATCTAAATTAACATCTGAAGACCTGGCCTGAAGTTTTAATACAAGAGCAAATAAAAAACCCACATTTCCAGAGCCAACTGTAAAATCAAAACTGCACTGCCAAATTAAGTTTCTCCACATATGACATGACTTAATATTTGTTCAGTTCTTGTTCCAGTAACAACCCCATGGAACAGAAGCCTTAGAGAGATGAAACTTGCTATTGCTGCAGTGGCAGCCCAAGTTATCTGGCAGCCCTTCCCCACACTAAATCCTTTCAGAGTTATCCTTTCACCAACTTTAAAGGCAACTTTCTAGAACATGCGTGAAATGTTTCTGCAGAAGCCAGCAGTAAATGTTAAAAGAAAGAGCCTGGAAACCCGGATATTCCTAATGCTGCATGTTGATTTTTTTTCTAAGGATTCAGTTTTCACAGAAGAAAACAAAGAAATAACCATAAGAAAAAAAGCATTGTTTTTCTCCCAGTAAATGTTACATACATCAAATGACATTTAAAAATTTGTGAATGTAAATAGACATTTATTTTCCTTGACCTACTCAGGCAAAAACCTCAGTCTCAAAATTCAGCGATCCAATGCAAACCAAAGATCCTGAGGCCAATAACCTTATTTAATTCCATAGCAACAAAGACTTAAACACACAAGTATTATCTTCTTTCATCTCAACTCAGACATGTTCACATGAACTCAGGTAATTTTATAACTGGGGGCTGCTCTGTTTGCTCATTTTTCTAATGACTATAATCATGATTCAGTCAACTCCCTCAGAACACTGGCAGCATCAATCCCAAGATATTTAAGGGATTGGTATTTGCCCAGCACTTCTTTCACTCAAAAACTGTCTGACCTATAAAAACAAAACACATCAGATCTGCAAGGAAACACACAGGAAAGCTGTTCCAAACTGGGCTGTTTTGCATTGCAGGAGCAGCAGGTGGAGAAGGGAAGCTCCCACACCTCTGAATCCCCAAAAGGCAGCAGCTTGGGCTGTGATTTCAAAAGGATAAAAACACTATGGCCACCTTTGCAAGAAAGGATATTGCATGTTTATAAATTTATATTAAAATATATATATATATATATATCAGAAATAGGTGTGTGCACATATATACATACAAAAATATATTTAAACAGATTTATATCTGCTTCCAAAAGCTAGGCAAGCCAAGCTGCTGCATCATCAGCCTTCAGTGCATTGGACTGTGCCCATCCAGGACCTGTTAGTGAGGCTCCCAGGCTTTGTTTGGAGCAAGGTTTCTCCTGAGAAGGCAGCACTTTGATAACCATCCCTATCACTATCACTGAAGTTCAGCACCACTCAGGTGCTAAAGCTTTAAATGACTGTTTTCTCCTAAGGTAATGGACTTAAATATTATTTAGGCAGAAACAGATTCTTTCCTGCACTTATGTGATGGAAGTAATCTGCAAGTACTTTCATTTAGAACTGCTCATGATGTAAAATTATTTCAGGCTGTGGCTTCATTCTAGCATAGTATAAAATTTATATTAGAGCTGACTGAAATATTTGCAAGCTGTAATATCATTTCAGTAGCAAATCTTATCAAATCAAATCCATTGCAAAAGAGACTGTTCCCTGATTATTCAGAGAGTAGCAAGCCATGGAAAGGTATTGTTGATCTTACAGCCAGAGGTGTATAAAATACTTGCAGCAGATGAGAAAGGACATCCTGCATGCAAACAGCTTTACCTCTCCTTATTGCAAAGTCACAAAGAAGTTCTTCATATTTTACAGTTTTCTCTCTGACAAATATGTCCCTTTTCTAGCAAAAAACCTGAGTCCTTTTATAGAAAACCTGGACATGGTGAGTTACACCAAGTATAATAACATACCTTTAATATTTACTATACATCCACTTAACTAAATAGCCAGATATCTAGTAGGCAAAACCCAACATTTCAAGCATCACAATTAACATTTTAACTCTTTCACATGTTCAATAAAATTGCTTTATTAGTTAATGGAGGCAGCCTCAACACTAAACATCTAAACCTCCTTTTAATACAGAGGGTTTCACACTTAACACACCCAGAAGTCACATACTTTTGTCATTCAGAAACTTTGACCAAAATTGCTTTAGACACCACAGCAAAAACACAGTTTCCATAAATCTGGTGCAGAATATAGAAATTTATATAGCTGGCTCAGGCCCAAATGGGTTTACTTACATTAACTCTTAATAAATTCATATAATCATAGGCCATACAATCATTAAGGTTGGAAAAGAACTCCATCAAGTCCAACAATTAAACCAGCACTAAAACATCCCCAGGTGCCACATCCACACCACTTTTGAACACTTCCAGGGATGGTCATTCCAGCACTTTCCTGGAAAACCTGTTCCAGTGCCTGACAACCTCTTTAGTAAAGATCCTAAAATCCAACCTAAACATCCCTGGTGCAACTTGAGGCCTTTTCCTCTGGTCCTGTCACTTGTTACCTGTGAGAAGAAACCGACCCTCACCTGGCTACACAGTTTCCCTTCAGCCACTTGTAGAGAGTGATGAGGTCCCCCACAATTTTTGGAAATTGTCTGGAAATTGCCCAAAACATCCATGGAAGCTGGGAAATGCTCTAGGAGTGCTGTGCAGTGAGAAAAGGCTACTATGTCCTCAAAAAATGTCTCTTCAGCATATGAGGAAACGGTGGAAACTGGGATTCTGAAAGGGTCTCCCACTGCCTTGGAAATGGTGGGTTTGAGCTGCTTTAGGTTTCACTGATTCAGTTGTGCTTTGGTTTTTTATTATTCTTGTTTGGTTTGGTGAGTTTTTCAGTGGGGAGGGTTATTTTCTTTCTTCTCTCTCTGCTGCCCAGAGCAGGGAATGGCAGACTGAGGCACAGGGAGAGGGTCTCAGCAGCACCCAGCAGATCCACTATGGGGAATCCAGACCAACCTTGCAGGGCAGCACCCTGAGCTGTGCCACTGGAGAAGCCCTTTCCCAGCACCTGGACAGAGTAAATGGTCCAAAGAGCAATTATAACCCATCAAACAGGCTCCAAACAACAAGCGAAGGAGTTTTCTGTAGAGCAGCAGAGTCAGTGGTACCTCAGGCAGTCCCTCATCCCCACAGGATGCTCACCAGGGCTGACAGTCTTGCTCACATTCAAATATCCCAAACTGAGATATTTCCATCTTTCCTTTTATCCCTCTGGCCAGAAAGTAAGTCTGTTTAATGGGTTGTTTGACAGATTGCCTCACTGAAGACAGTCATTACCATTTATCCTCCCTAGTTTCTATGAAAAACCTCAACTGATGGAAGCTTTGCATTTTGCTTTTGTTTTATTTTAAATTTATTCTGTTAGAAATTGACTCCTGGTGGCTGCAGAAGAGTTAGATTTGTAAGAGGAGCAGCAAGACAAGCTCAAGCATGTGACAGGCAAAGCACACTGACAGGATGGGAGATGCAAAGCTTTTACAAAAGACAGAATTATGTTCCAGCAGAGAACTTAAACTTTTATATATATATATTTATATCTAACTTTTATATCTCCTAGCAATTTCTCCAAAGGAGTAATACTTATATAAATGTAACAGCTGCCCACACAAAAATTAAAGCAGCAACTGCCAGCACATTTTACTTCATCTATAAAGGTGAAGCAAAGGAATCAAAAAGTTTTGTACATGTATTTCTCAGGGAAATAAACTCAGCCCAAAAGCAGCCTTCTGACTTCTGAAGACACTTGCTGTTCCTGGAGAGCAAACATCAGGCTTCAAAGTTTGGGAATAAGCTATACATTGTGTCCCTGGAAGCCAACACAGTGTCAGACAAGAGATCTTGTGGGTTTCCTGGGGGAGAATATGAACACAACAACAACAAAAAAATCCACTAATCAGGAGCACTGAAATTTGACAGAGACAGCACAGCTCCCTCCCACCAGTGATGCTGATGGATGTTTTCTGTACCAAAAGTGTCAGTGACTAAAGAGGCTTCAGCATGAAGGAGCCTCTTCAGCCCCACTTCACATTCTCTGGGAAGGCTGGAACTGACTGACAAGCCAAATATTACAAATGATTGACACCCCTAAAACAAGTTCAGAGGTGGGGCATCTTCAAAGAGCTGCTGGTGGGAGCTCTTGGTGCAGTGGCTGCCTTTGCTGCACAGCTGAGGGGACAAAGGGCTCCTCTTCACTGCTGGCACCAGCCCTGCCCTCACTTCCCAGCCCAAAGGGGCCAAAACCAGTGATGCTGGCACGGACCCCTGAGGCAGTGAACACGCACTCTGATCTAGGATGCTGACTGCTACACATACCAGCATCATGGAAAAGAAAAACAAGTTGGGAAAAGGACAAAAATTGATCTGAAACCAGAGGCAGAACAGCAAAAGCACAAAATTGTAGGGGATTTATTATCTTTGTCATGTCCTATTTCCATCCCTGCCTGGTAAACACACTTGTCACCTCCAGTGCCTTTTCTCTGCTTTCTGAGCAGCACTTGGCTTTGCCTTCTCTGAGCAAAACACACAAGCAAGAGATGAGAAAAAAGTTATTTCATACTTTTTATATTCTTCTCAGTTCCAAGTGATGGTCCAGCCCTGAGGAACTGTCTACAGAACCCTAATCCTTAATATTGCACAGACAGCCAACCTGCCAGCATGAACTCAGGTTTCCACATTTCAGTTCAATCCACAGAGATCCCATTTATGGCACCATCAGCACCGTGTGGCAAAGGTGCTTAAATCTCTTGAGAAAAGAGTCACAGTAAGGGTGTGCATTTTGAGTGAGATTAGTACCTGTTGCAAATAAAAGTGAGATTTATACTTGCTGAAAGTCTAGTCTGCTGAGGAATAAAATAAACTTAATATTCAATTAAGGAAACAAGAGCTTAATTTTAGTACAGATGAGGAGCATGACGTAAACCAGAGCATCCTGCCATCCATCATGGTTAGGATGATTTTAATGGATCTTTAGAAATGCTTATGGAACCTATGAATTTCTGGGCACTACTTTGGGATCAGCAATAAAAGAAATTCATTCTCCAGTTACCTCCTAAAGCAACTTAGCATACTATGTATGATGAAGAATTATAGTCTGCTTGAGGAAAGATACTTAACTTCTTACAATGCAGCAATAAATGATGCCTGATCAGAGATGAAATTTGAAAGCTTTGCATTTGATGGGCTTTGACAATACCCCTGTGCAAAGTATTATATTTTTATTCTTTTTTTTTTTTCTTTTTCAAAATGATTGTTTTCCCACACACTTTCTAATATGACCATGCAGGCAGAAAATAGTCAATATTCCTTTTCAATTATGACAAATTTCTTTAACCATTTATTACAGTGGAAAAACCCAGGCAAAAAAAAACCCTATAAGTTTGTGTATAAATCATATAGCTTGCACTATCTGCACCTCAAGAAGTTATGTCCAGAATCAGACAGCAGGATGAGATCTTTTTGTAGTCATCATGCATCCCCTACAGTCACTTGTACCCACACACCCCCTCTTCTCAGAGGAACCATCCTTCTTCCTCTGCTGCTTTAACTTCTCTTCATATTTACTATGCTCTGAAGAATTTTAATAAATATTCCATGTCGTATCCATAAAGCAAATAAAAATGATTAACTAACAGTCAGCACAAATGCCTCTAAAGCAGCATGCACTCCTCTTTCATGCAGGATCATCAAGTTCAATACCATGATAAAGGTTAAGTTTATTAAGCATTAGAGAGAACTGAGTTCTCATCATTCAACCCCTCCTTTCCCCCTCCTTTCTTTTTTTTTTTTTTGAGAAAGTGCAATAAAAGGAGGTGCACAGCTAAATGGTGACCTTTAGAAGTAGTCCTCCTATGGGAGGAAATGTGCTGTATTTGATTGTTACCTTTTAGAGAAGATTAATTAGTCTGGCATGCTAATTGATATTTTTTGGTAGGTGAGAACAATCAAATAATTGTTTTCCCTTTAAAGGAATTATGTAATAAATGCAATCCAATGAATAACTGCACTGCTCTATTATAGCAATATTTTTGTTTTAAAATGTGTATAAAAATAAAGAAAAACATCCATTTGGGTAAAGTCATCTGGCAGCATTACGTGACACAGCTTTTTCAGCCAGCAAGTCCTCCATGGATTTAAATCACCAAAGCACCAAACCAGATACATAATAAAGGTCTCCTGTTTAACAGGATGACAGATGTCACCAACAGAAAGCCTTGGAATTAGTGAGCTGCAGCACATCTCAGATCTGCATTACTGCCTGTAATGCACCACTGCTGCTGCCATGCAACTTCCACACAAACACAACAGCACCGGGCCTCTAAAAAGCCAACACTGCTAAAAGTGCTCGTGTTGCTTGGCTTTCACTTGTAAGAGCATCTGTGAACACAGGCACAACAACCTTCCCCAAGCCTGAGCTGCAGAAACCCCACATTAGCTGGCAAGCACGCCCTGCACACTGCAGACACTGGTGGAGACACTGAGCCAGCACTGCCAGGCCCATGATGGTGACAGAGCTGTCACAGATCCTGTCTCAGACCCGTGTGTCACCACAGAGCTGTCACAGATCCCTGGGTCACCACAGAACTGTCACAGATCCTGTCACAGACCCGTGTGTCACCACAGAGCTGCCACAGATCCTTGTGTCACCACAGAGCTGCCACAGATCCCTGGGTCACCACAGAGCTGTCACAGATCCCTGGGTCACCCACAGCAGCCCAGCCACCTGCTCTGAGCTCCTGGAACCAAGGTGAGCAAGCAAGGGGTGGCAGCAAAGCCCTGTCCCACTTCAGATGAAATAACTTCTCATTTGTGCCAGCACAGGCAGCTCCTGTGTCCTGCAAAGCCACGGGGACGGGGCAGGCCTGATGTGCTGGCCGTGTGTGTAACCCAGCACTCGCTGCCCTCGCCTCGAGGATGGCTCCACACCCTAAAGCAAAGAAGGGCTGAGACAGAAAGAGTACCTCCTCCCACAGCACCAGAACTGTCCTCTACAGACAATGCACAGTCCTCTGAGAGGCTACACCAAGGCTTATTTGCCTTCCATCTAACTCGAGGTGACACTCGAGCTCCCCCCACGTCTGTCACAAAGCCATCACAAACTGGACTGCTTAAATTTTAGTGCTCGGTGGCAATCCTTCAGCTTACCCAAATACCCCAGAACAAGCTCCTAAATGAATACAAATTAAGTGTTAGAAGGATGTCACAGTTAAATGATGGAGTTTGTAAAACCCCAGCAGATGATGTTTTTCTCAGCAAATCAGCAATTCTGGTAACGAGCGGAGGAGGCTCAGCCCAGATGCACAAACCAGGAGCTGCTGAACTGGGACTGGCAGTGGGGAGTTGAAACAGAAGAGAAAAACCTGCCTACCTCAGTCAATCTGGCCTAAATGGAAGTAGTTTATTGCTCACTAATTACAAGTTGGGAAGAGGGATCAACCAGCCTGATCCCTGGTGCTGACAGAAGTACAAGGATTTAACTGTAATATTTGGTCTTTCTAGTGGCAGAAATACAAATCCATTTTCATGGGCTTTATCAGACACCACATGTCTCCTTGGACTTCTCCTAGGAAAGGTCACTAATTAGTGGCCAAACTCTGTTAGGGTGCCTCTAAACAGTTTGGGAAGGACAGTGTTGGAATCTGAGCCAACAGTTCCCATTTTGGTGTTGCACATTGAAGGAGGCAGGAACAGAATTTGAGTTCGGAGACTGAACTAATTAATTTGTTGTTATTTTTGGAAGCCAGGAACAGAATTAGAAATTAATTCTTGATTAAATGAGAGTGCCTTTCCTATTTGGAAAGTGTTTCATTCAATGGACAGTAGTGTTTCAAAACAAATCCTCCAACAAAACCCCAAAGCACTTCTTTTACCAGAACAGTGAACCAGTTGTACAATGCACAGAAGCACAAGCAGGAGAGACACAGTCCCCAGATGATTCCTGTAGCCATGATTTATAGAGACCAGTGGGGAAGGGACAAGGGGGAAAAAGCAACCTGAGTTCAAGTCCAAACTATTTGTATACCCAGACCAGAATTTTGTCTGGAAAGCAAAATAACTGTGCACAAATGGAGATGTTTTTGTTTTTTGTGTGCTTTTTTTATTTTTTGTTGTTGTTGTTGTTTTGTTTTGTTTTGGTTTTTTTTTTTGTTTGTTTGTTTTTGTTTGGGTTTTTTGTTTGGTTGGTTGGTTTTTTGTTTTTTTTTTTCTTTAATTTCTTTCAGGAAACAGCTCCAAGGCCATGGCTGATTTCCTGCTCAAGTCTGGTAAAGCAGCTGAGACACTTTTTTTTGGTTTTTTGTTAAATTCTCTTCTAAGCAAGGCTCTCACTTTCTTGGCTTTGGGAAGCTAAATCTAGACAGTTTTGTTGATAAGGAATGGCAGAAAGCAAGCAACGTGACAGGAGAAGGAGGACATTTCCTAAATGGGAGGTATGCTTGCATCAGGTACAGAGCACAGGAATGTATATTGATGACTTTGAAACTAGAATTATACTGACATTATTTCACTCTTTTCATAACTGGAAATGAGGAGTAAGATTAATTTTACAGCAGCAGATTTTCCCCACGACTTCAACGGAATTAGATTAAATTAATGTTTCAGTTGTGCTTAATCTAAATTTTTGTCTTCTAAGCTGTAGGCAAATGGTTTCTAATCACTGTTTCTGTGCCATCTGATGTTAAAGGTTCATCAATTTTGTTTCCCACCAATATGATTAAATTCTTATTCAGGCAAGAAAACATTGTTAGTAAGGAAATAAATTTCTTTTAAACCTCTCTCATGTACTTCCATTTAATAGATTCTTCAACCAAAACAGGAAAAAAAAACCTCTGGTCTTGGAGATATTTTCTAGCTTTATGCTGAGCTGTGAAATTGTGATGTTTCTCCTCTCTAATTCTACCTGTCCCAGACTAGCAGCATACAGGACAATAAATCTGAACTCCCTCCTACACAACTCTTAAAAAATAAAGAGCTGTTAGAACCATAAACTGACAAATAGTGCAATTTTAGCTTATTTAATGAAGGACAGAATGAACTTCTACATTAGAAAATGTAAGTCCAATTAATATCCAGAATAAAACACCCTGTGCTATTATCAAAAAGTCATAAAACATCTGGGGTTAACAATAATCTGCCTGGAGAGTACAATATATAATAGAAATGAAATGCCTTATTGCCATTCATCATTTTCCATCTTTACAAGGCTACTGCACTCACACATCAATTACAGATATTAGATAAGCAAGCTGTATCCCAATGCCCTGTGAAGGCTCCAACAGCTGGAAGAGCAAAAAAAACCATTAAATGGGTGAGATCCTTTCCCTGCCAGGTCTGCCAGCAGCATGATTTCACAAGATCCCACTGCCAGGCCTTTACCTTCAGCTGTACTTGTGAAATATTTCCCCCCATAAGCACCTTATGCATTCCAACTTGTGTTAATAGGTGAAGGAGTTTTTTGGGTGAGGCAAGGGGATTTCAGGGGCTCCTGACAATGTTCTCAGACAAACCAGTAAATAACCTGCCAGCAGCACAGCAAGAGGGAACTCAGCCATTTGGAGCTGCTTGGTTTAAAGGTACAATAAACACATACTGGAGGACAAAATCAGTCTGTTACATCAGTAGCTATTTAATTTAGGGTAAAAGCACATTTGAATGTGAGGCTCAGGCACCACAACAGGTACTGAAGCACTGGTAGTGCCCAAGCCCTGGTGAGAAAGCCCTTTTGGAAAAAAAACCCACCCCCCCCCCCCCCCCCCCCGCCCCAAAAAAAAGCAGTACAAGATTTCAGCCATCAGCCCTGGTGCAATGCCACAGCTTTTCAGACCCTTAGAGATTTTGGGGTCTTTCCCAAAAAGCCACATCTGGTTTGGGAAGGTGGGAGAAGGGACTTGCTCTCCCCTCTGCCTCCTGAACAGTCACCCCTTGAGCACAGCTGGAGCCTGATTTTGGGTTCAGCAAGCCAAGTTCTGAGTGGGAAGGAGAGTGGAGCACATCTCTCCAGCCAGCTGGTTCACAAGAATCCCTTCTGCACTGCTGAAAGGGCGAGGACAAGGACTCCATGCCACCCTGTGCCACCCTGGCTGAGGACAGCCACCTCTGAGCCTCACACAAACACCTGCACAGAAAAAGGTATTTATTCACAAAATAACAATCCACCCTGGCCTGCTTACCAACAGTCTTCCTTCTCTGTGAAGCATTAATAACATCTTTTTAGCTACTTTTAACAACACCACACCTATATGATAACACATTTAATTCCTTAGAAAAATAAACTCAGCCTCCAGCAAGGATAACTTTGTAGCTCACCAGCAGACACAGGGTTTTGACAGCTGACTGGTCATAAACAACCAAAGGTTCAAACAAAAGATAAAATACTTGTGTGGGCCACCATTTCTGCCAAGAATTTCAATGAAAAGTGAGGAACAGCAAAGAGAGAGGATAAAATACCATAGCCTGGAAGCAAAAGAAGTCTGCAGACAACAGTGGCCTGAAAGGAAGGGGAAACTAGCAGGATATGTCACTAGGCATAATTAACAGCTAGGCAAGAAACAGCCAGATTTCAGAGGAAATCCTCCTTCTGTGGAGGTTTAAAGGTGACAATAAAGCTTAAACTGTCAAAAGCATTTGATTAGTATGTTACAGATGGAATTTAAAACTGGCAGGTTAATTATGAAGAACTCCCCACAGTACCCAACTCCTATTAATGCTTCTCCTCCTTTACATGGACAAATCAAATTCATAGTTTCCCATCACCTGACAAAATACAGCTGTTGATAAACAAATAGCTTTTCCTAGAAACAAATTTAATATTCATGCCATTCTATTACAATGCAAACACTTTGACAATATTTTCTAGCTGTAGATCAGTACCTTCACTGCAAAATTTAATTGTGCACTGTTCCCTGAAAACTGCTCAAAAGAATGTTTTAGAAACTGTTCACAGAAGGTAATAAACCATACTTAAAGTCACATAAAACTTATAATCATTGTTCCAGCAATTTTAATACTGAAAAACAACTGTGCAGAAGTTGAGCAGCCTTTGCTAACACTACATATGCCCTTTCAGTTCCTAATTAGCTGATAATACTCCGGGTGCCTGTAATGCACAATTCAAATGCCTTGCTTACCAAAGTGTTTAGCATCCACAAATAAGTCTTTATACCAATTAAATCCCTTGTTATTATTAAAATGCTTCCATACTGTTGTAATAACACAGGATAACACAGCCAATGCTTCTCTAATCGTGAGGCTATTCTTTGAATAATTGTGGGATTTATGAATAATCATTGCTAAGGATACACTACTATTCAGTAAAGAGTACACAAAACCTAATAATACCTTTCAAATAGATTTGATTTATGTTACAATATCTTTTAAGTTTGGCATGTACACTAAAAAAATTTTCCCTAGCCACCAAGAAGCAGCATTTTATAGGGCAATAATTTACTGTTGCAATCCCACAGTAATTTACAAGCACAGTAATTTAAAAGTGTATGCAGACAAGAAAAATCTATTTTTCTTCTCAAGATCTGAAAATATTAATAAATATGAGGTTCTATCCAAGAGAAGATTATTATTTTTCATTTTTTCTAGACAAGGCAAATTAAGAGAGATTTGCTCACAGGAAACTTTCAGGGCAAACTCGGGAATGAGTCCAGATTCCCTATCAAATTAACCAGAAAGTCAAGAACCTGCATTAACTCCACAGAAATATTTAACCACAGTAGGTTATAGTTTAGTCCAGTTCTAATCTTTTCTGCTGAAACTTTGTACAGTAGGAGAAATACTTCATTCATCATCAGAGTAATTAAACCCATTACTTGCGCAATAGCACATAAACCCATCTTATTACTTGAGGAATTTCTTTTACTCTTACCTGAACAAAAGTCTAGAGAGCTGCAGAGCAAAGAGCTCCTACTATCAAAAAGATTAACACTAACATTTAGAAACTGGCAGGAATCCTAAGGAAATCAATAAGACTTTCAAAAAGTAACTTGACCTAATCATATACTTAGTTCATCTAAAGAACAAAATAAAAAACCAGCCACTACTAAAAACCTTCAACATAGAATAGTAACAGAAACATTTTAGAGAATTATTTAATTATTAACTTACATCTATGGAGACATTTAAAATTATTTTCACACACAGGACTAGTCAAACTTGCAGAAGTCAGTGTAGCAAGGGAGAAATACAGAGAAATTAAATCACTTCTTCCAGGCTGAATTAGCCTCAAAATTCCTTCAACCTGTAACTAATATAATTCCCCTCATGCCCAAATCCATCCAGCCTCTTACTTTTCTCTGCTGGGAACAACTGAGACAAGGGTCAGGGAGACTTTCACATGTACAACTTCCTCCCCAAGGAGGACTGGCAAAGCCTCCAACGTGGGACACGAGTTGTGCTTCACCAGGGCAGGCAGAATTGTCATTATGGGATACACAAGGGAAAAACCAAGGACCAACCCCTGGAAGTAGCACCTTGAAGAGACAGACACACGCACACCCTCCTTTCAGACATCTCTGGAGCATTAACTCAGTTTCCATAACTGCTTGGAATTGTTTTTTAAATTGCGTATCTGTGATGTTTATTTTTAATGCAAAAGGAAAGTGTGAGGATTCTGCTAAGCAGCAAAATATCATCTGGCAAAAAAAAAAGGACAAAGACAACTACATTAGAAAAAGATTATTTTAAAAAATTATTCTCCAAGATATCAATATTTATACATTACATACAAAAATATAATAAATACAAACAGAGAAAGAAAGTGAAAAATCACATCAAGCTGCTAGAGATAAACAAATCTGTTTATTTTTTCCTTCAGAAGACATTGGTTATTCAGGCGAAACACTCTATTAGCAAATCACGCCAAAAAGAGAAGCCTAAATATTCCAGAGATTAATAACAGTTAAACTGTTGCTTCTGGTCTCCTGCCCAGTGAGTGTTTTTCTAAAGGAACAACAATATTTCTATGCCAACCATCACTATACAGCATTGGACTCCACCTCTTCCTTTTTAAAAAGCAAATTACCCACACAGTATAAAAGAGACATTTACTGATTTTATTAAGTCTCAATCAGATGGACAAAGCTCACCCAAAAGGCATTAGAATCACCAAGTGAAGCCAGGCAATTCCACATTAACAACAGCATTCGGCAGCATCATAAAGGAATTTATTACAGAAAAGAAAAAGGAATCTTGGCACACAGATACAGCTCTAGACAATTAAAATAGTAAGATAAGAACAGATGTGAAAAGCTCTTCAGAAAGATAGCTGTTCTCAACAAGTCTTTAATGGAAAATCAAATTCTTATTTAGTGCACCCAGAACACATCACTAAATACATTGTACATGAATTGACACTGTGCCTCAGGGGCAGCAGGTTACTGCTAAATAACAACAGGATTTCCACCCGGGGCAAGGGCCTCAAATTGCACATTAAGTATCAGGTCACAGAGACTTCATTCCAACTGGGGCCTCAACGGGGGAAAAAAGAAAATTCTCATTTTCCTAGAATGTTTTCCTAAAATTGCGTTGTTTGAAAACTGAAGGTTTGTTTTCTGACTTTGATCAGAAGCTTTCCTAAAATTTTCTCACATACAGATGTGCCATGCACTCTACAAGCAATTTGTAGCACTCCATCATTTTTTTGCAGCATTCTTACAAAATTACAGCATGCTAAATGTTTTGGGTTTTTTTCCCCCCAAACATGTAAAATTGGAGGAAAAAATTGTTTACATAAATTATACAAGCACTTTGTATACATGGAAAAATCTGTTTTAGCAAAGCAAATATCTGCAAACATCAGATTCCAACTCACTTCTTTACATCCAGGTAGCCAGGGAATCATGTAAGGTTTTCTTTCTTTTCTTTTTATTACATGGATTCTTTAATATGTGAGGCAAGCAAGCACAATTTCATTAAACTAGTGAAGAGAAAGGCAGAGGCACCAAATTGGTACAGTTAGAAGGCTCAGATTACTAATTTATGACAGCCAATCTAATCTTTTAGTGGCAAAGTAAGTACAGAAGATTGTATATCTGAACTTTTTCCTGATGCTTCATTAATCTACTTGCTCACATATATCTAAATTGTGCTGTCAGCCTGTGCCACATCCCCAGGCAGATGAATATGGGAGCAGCCCTACCTTTGCATCCACAGAAAGAATTCCACAGTGCTTGAGAGTGATCACTTGCAATGAAACCTTCCTCATTAGCCATTTTTACAGAGCAGCCCCCACTTTGCCTCATCACCAGCATCTCTGCCTGTCCACACCTTTGACTTCCCATCTTGGAGTTAAAAGATAAACAACCTTTCCTCTGCCTTCCAAGCTGTCACTCTGAAAGCCACCCATGGGCAAAAGCACAGCTACAGCAGGAAGTCATTAAATAAATTAGGTGCATGCCTCAACCCATCGTTTGAATTAATGTATATAAAACATGGGCAGCAAATAATACAATAAACTGTTTAAGCACCCTTATTTTAATTTACATTTACTTGTCTAGTAATTTAAATTACTTTTTTTTTTGCAGCAGTAGCACCTGGCAGTAATAATTAACATTATATTTAATTTGTATATGCATTACAGCATCATCCAGACACACAAGGTGTAGGAACAATATGCCAAACACATCACCTTGAAAAATTTCAATCTGATTTAACTGCACTGATTTTTTGGATAAAGTGTAGATCTCTGTTAGGAATCCATATGCAATTCACTTCAACCAACAGCTTCACACAAGAGGAACTTATTAGATGAAGGTAAAATAAACAGAGTAACACAGAGTCTGAGAACACAGAAAATACTCCTTTGGGTTTTGCTTTTATCAATGTAGTTGATAGCAATTAAACCTCAGAAGCCACATGCCTAAACAACATAGTGCAATTTATTTTGATTACAGAGTTTGTTTTTTCATGTGTAACCTGCCAGTTAACAGGCAAACCCAAAAAACCATACATCTCCTTGGTAACAAACTAAGCCCAGCTCTAGATCTGAAAAAACTCTTCATCCCCTCCTGTCCCTTGGCCAGGGATGGCAGCTGAAGGGGCCCTGGGTGCCACCACCCCAGAGTTTCCTCTGGAGACAGGTGACGGTCTCCGTCGGTGAATGGGACAGCCAGGACTTCCCAGATGGAGTAACCAGACACCTCTCACAGCCAGCCCCACAAATACACACCAGAGGATTTTGTCATGGTTCCACTGCCCTAATTCCAGTGGGGTTTGGCACATCCCACACCCCAGCCACTCCAAGGCTTGTCCAAAGGACAATTCCCACTCTCTGGCTTTTCCCCTTGGCTCTCTGGTGTTGGCTGTTTGTGCTCCTGTGCAGTGAGTGATAGCTGATGAAAATCTCCCTAACTGCACGATGTGAAACTGGTTGGAAGGAACCTGTTATTGATGGCACAATACATAACAATGGAATTTTATATAGATCTTATGGATTTCTTCCCCCTTCACCTACAAGCATTATTTCAGAGAGAGGTTTAAGCAAGAGTCAGCCTGACTTTTGTTTTTATCTCTTGACTATGACAATATAATTAAGCTGTGAATGATATATCAAAGTGCCATACACAAAGATGAATTGACAGGAGTAATTTTTACTGCTCAGAAGCCTTTGGTTTCATATATCATAATATCCTGTAAAGCAAGCCCATGACATCTGCTTGACTGTAAAAGCAATAGCTCAGTACAAACCTCAATTCATCCTTCAAACAGGCATTTGTGTTCCCTGCTTATTGCCACCACTACCTGCATTACTGCAGTTGGAACCTGCATCATTCATTATTTCATTTCTTTATTAACTGCTTACCACAGAGAGGAGAATGTGCCATATTCTTGTATGGCAGTGTTTTATATAAATGCTCAACAGATGTTGCTTCTTTTGAAGGTGCTAAAGAACAGAATTTGGCATATTGGTGGACTTGGCAGGACTGGGTTAATGGCTTGATTCAACATAGAAGTTTTTAGCTAAATGATTCTATATCTGGCTGGTATCCAGAGAGGTCTCCTTTTTCTTCTTTTTTTCTAAATTAATTTTTTTAGTAAACAAAAAGGAAGGGAAGATTTGTATTCAAGCTCTCACTGCTTCTCATTTCACTCCTTGAGCTGGAGAGGATCTTAAGTTTTGTACCTACAAGAATGAGAACCTCATTTACAGCTAGGATCCTAAGGCACTGCTGTAATGCAATTATTATTATCATCACCATCACTATCAGTCCAATCAATCTGACTGTGTGCTTCTAATGAGTTCATATCTTAGGGCAGTTAATGTTCACACTATTTTTTTTTCTGTGGGTTTTTGTTGTTAAATAACCATTCTTTGCAGCAAATAAATTGAAACCTTGATCAAAAAAAAAATTAGTATTTAGAGAGCAACTATGAAAAATCTGATTATAGCAAAACATTATCAAGAAGAGCAGATTAACCCAGCTCGTTTGGGGGGTGAATTGTATTTTCTGGGTTAAGAGATATGACTTGGCCAAGAGGCAATTTCCTTATACATTTGCTTCTTCTGTAGAAGAATAAAATAATTTCCTTGAAATAAATAAATTATACAGAAAAGATTAAACACTCTCCCACAGAGGCCATGTGTAGAAAGAATGCTTGCTATTTAAATGGCTGTTTTGGCAAAACAGAAATTAGGAAGATTTGTTTCCTGCACATTCCTGTGAAATTCATTCCAGTACCTCGCCCCACCTTCCTCTGAGAACACCAGGGACAATCCTTCCTTGGCCATCAGATGCCAGAGAATTTCCAGCTTGAAAAAAGAACCCAAACTTAATTTGTTCTTGTCTGATAAAATACTCTGATACAGAAGTCCCAGTTGTGAATAATCACCATTCAACCACATGAATCAGTCCTTTGTGTATGGATTTACAGGGATAGACTCATTGTCAGCTGCGTGTTTGCAAGCTTTGCATTGAAGCCACCATTTCCAAGGCAAGAATAAAGAAAAGTGAAGGTGAAAACTTTTTCATTATCTTAGAAGACAGCCTATTACCTATATCACTTTTTCAGATATCCATCCATCCACACCTAATGAGTCCTATGATTTAGTCAGAACACATCCATAAAGATGATTCATGGCTGCTATGCAGCCACTTGATGTTAATAGCAAAGCTGATGTCTTAAATCACAGCTGTTTCCCTATGATAGCCAAGGGGCAAGGCATTACTTTGGAAAACACAGGGAAGAATTTATTAGAGCAACTCTACAAAAGCAACATTTACAAGAAAAATGTAAAGCAAAACATCAGGCTCAGAAGTATTAAAACCAAAGCACTAAATAGTATCAGATGCTGTATAGTAATCTGCATATGTTAATATTGCTAAAAGTTTAATATGTCTAGGTTAAAAACGTCTGCATTTAATTTTAATGTTATCTGTAGACATTTCTTCTTGTTCCACTACCACAGTGACCTGTAAAGCCTTAATAACATGAGGCAAGTAAAGCGTCATTCTTTCCTGGGTTAGTAAGCATTTCACCACAACTGAGAAGAGTAAATTTCAACAAAACTAAGTCTGATTAAGTTAAATTAAAGCCTGATTAAAGTTAAAGAGATTTGCTGATGTTTAATTATATTGATTACGGAACAGATAACACAGTATGTTAAGAGAACCAGTACTAAGCAAGAAAGAAACACCAAATGATTCAGAGTCTCCAGGAAAATTACTTACATCCCTCATTTTTATCTGGTTACCAAGTTCTGCTGGATCACAGAGCAAAAAGGGTTTTACAGGGCTGAGTCCTCTCTACATACACCCCAGTCACAGGCAATTTGACTCAGAAACATTTAATTTATGTAGGTTGCAGACTCTGGAGCATTAAAGAATATTATAATACAGCCAGGAAGGAAGGAACACATGAGTAAATTTGGCATCACACAAAAGACGACAATTAGGCACGAGATACCCATCAGCTCTTGGAAATCTCTTAGCAGATTCATAGATAAAGAGATGTTGCAGCATCAAGCTCTGTTGAGAAATGAATGCATTTTTAACTAGAACAAACAATCCCTGACATTTCACTTGCTTTCAGCAGGGATCCAGTTGCCTTACTCATCGCTATTAAAAACACCTAAATGAATCCAGCAGGATTTCTGAGAAAGCAGTGAATGGGCTGTGATTTTGCAAAGCACTGTCTGGTTCCTGCCTCCATTCTTCTGGCCAGTAATTTTAACAATAGAAATTCTCAACTCAAGTTCCCATTAACAACCAAATGATATTTTTAACAAGGAATCAAACTACTGCCAAAAAACTGGGGGAAAAAAATATGGAGACAAGAACACAATGTGCATACACCCAAGCAAAGTGGAATAACTGCATAGATTAAGTAGGTCAACTACAAGTATAGATTTCTTTCAAGATGATCCAAAAAGGTATGAGAAATTGCATGTGAAGGCATGCTCCAAGAGAATTCCCTTCCCACATGCAAACAGGCTTGTCTTACTCAAATCAAGGGAGGCAAAACTGAAACCACCTACCCTAAGGAGCTCCCACTGCAAAGCAGGTCAGGTCCTCTTTCTCAACTTGCTCGCTGCAAAGTAGCTGTGGAATAACCGGAGTGACGGCCAAGCACATGTCCCACAACTACTTCTTCATGATCTTTTTGTCAGGTGATTTGTAAGCAGGAGCCTGGATTGGATAGGAAATTACCTTTTTCACAACTGCTGTCTGGTGCTTTGCATTGTGAGGAGCTTCTGTTCAAAATACAGGAATACAGCAACTGGTGCTTTCCTCACCGGGAGCTCTGAAGTTTTCCGTGACTATTTAGATTTTCAATGTGATTTTCAATACAAAGCTAAGCTGGTGTATCCAAAACAAAAAGGTGAAAGAAGGTCAAGAACTGCCCTGTTAAAAACAAGCCTTCCATTTCAGGAGGAAAGAGGAGATACTTTCAAAAGGAAAAAATCTCGTGGGAAGAAAATGCTGGTAACTCTTTGCTTAGTGGGTTTTGGTGAAGGACATAAGAAAAAACATGAACACACATTCAGAATTCCTCCAGTTACTAAATGCCCATGGAGATTTTTAATTTATAGATATCTGTTTTCAGCTACCAGGAGTCTTTTAACCCGCTCATTATTTTCTTCCTAATTTTTAAAAAGTAATTTTAAAACACAGAAGATGGAACAGAATCAACGAGGCTCAAGCAGGGCATCAGGAGAACTTCTGATTTCTGAAAGTGTTGAAACATTAGGTATATAATGAGAAACTGATGCCAATCCTAAATAAATCTGTGGTTTTCCCCTTAACTATATACATGGCTCAAAAAGGAGGTGTTTCAGCTCACAAGTTCAATAAAGCCCCTGGAAATCTGCATTTCCCAGGCAGAGGAGCACTCACAGACCCCGTGACTGATGGCAGAACCCCAGGGAGGGGTCAGCCACCAGTGGAACATTTCGTTACAAGCCAGCCTTAATCTGCCCTGTGAACCCCAGGGTGGGAAAACACAGACTCTTGAAGGCACCTGCCTCGGGAAAGGAATGAAAAATTCAGAGCTGGGGAAAAACTCTCTCTTCCACACCCCACTCCATCACTCACAACTCCTCTCTGAAGTAAAGCAGCCCAGAGTGAGAGGCAGCAGAAGGAACACTCCCTCCTCCCTACCTGAGAGCAGCAGCAAGGAGACATCGCTGTCCGCGGGATTTCTTGTTTGAAACCCCTGCATGGCAACGCTCACACACAAACTGCTGCCACCCCAAGGGGTGGGAGCCTCCTGACGCACCAAACCCTGCTCCTGCTGGCAACCCTGGCTCAGAGCCTCCAGGTGGATGAAGAACACGATCTGACAGATAAGAATATGTGTTAAACACAAAGGCACAACTTCCCATGGCTGGTAAGTTCCTTACTCCCATCTCCGCCCGAATACCAAAATCTATGGATATTCAGTAACTGTAAATATGGTTTAGAGATCATTACACATATTCTTCTCCAGTGTGAATGGCAGCATTATTATTGCAGGAGGAAAGAGAGACTGAAACAAAACAAAGCAAACTACTGAAGAACAACCTGTCATTGTAAATTAATGGAGTTCTGCGAAGATCCAGGAAAGTTCCTGAAGTTTCTTCCTCCTCTTTATAATGTCATGCTTCTAATTTACTTCATTTATATTAATAAACACTGGATTACACAACTATTAATCTAGTTGAGAACTGCACTAAAGCTCACTAAATCTGTCTCTAATTATTATGATTAATGGTGCAAAATGATCGGCTTCTCAAATTAACAACCTAAAGCAACCGGTATAGGATAAAGGATATTTTTCTTAGTAAACAGGTTCTTTAGTCTTTCTAGTTAATGAAATCTTGAGCAGTCCATTCAGTAGTACTACATTCTAATTCACCATGACTACCTATTTACGTAGATTTGCATTGGTTATGCTGCCATTATGTATTTATTTAAGATTAATTACTGTTAAATTGCACTAAAGCACTGTCTCATGCTTAGTATAACACAGCAGAAACAGATCTTCAAGAGCTGACTGCCTTGGCCTTATTCTTTTTATCTCTGTATCCAGAGGTTGTACTATATATATTTTTTTTTTTATTACTACTCTTACTATTCACCAATACTAATTTTCAAAGGACAAGTTCTCAATTTAATACCTAAGCTTTGCAAAATAGTGTTCGACACTTCAAATTAATTAACAATTTTTTTTAAAAAATACTATAGGAATTACTGTTATTACATTCAATGCATTCTTCCATTACCTCTGGGATTACTACTCAAAAGTCTGTTATTTTACGGTGGTTTTTAAAGAATGTTAAAGCAATCTTAGCATGCAGGCCTAAGTTAATTAAGAGAAAGAGACTGTAAGGAGAGTCTTATCAAACCCAAAAGGAAGTATCAAGTATTTTCAGTTCTGAGCCCCTTAGATTTGGGTCCCTACCCTGGCAGCTCTACCCAACCATCACTGAAGACAGCTGAGCTGTCTCAGTCAACTCACAAATATGATTAGAGAAAAGATGCTGAAAAAAAGAAAATAATGGTAAGCTCATCCTTTACCATCCTCAAACTAAAAAAAAAACTTCTCCCACCCCTCAAAGCACCTAGTAAGAATCAGTCTACTACACTGATTTCCAAATGGGAAGACAATCAGCCCTCCAAGCACCAAGACACAGTGTGAGGGCTAAGAGGGAAAGAAAGCCCTTCAACAACATTCAAATGAATGGCAGCTTCCTTTGCCACTTCAGACACACTGAAACTGTGTCTTCTCTCCTAAACAAGGACTGATAGCTCTTGCTCACTGTATTTTCACCAGCAGTCTTTTTTTCTCCAACATCTCTCATCAGTAAGGCTTTCATTTTTTTCCCTGTGAACTAAAAACATGAACAGCCCTGCATGGAAAATTAAGCCCTGCAGAACATAATGAGAACCTTTCCCACAGCTGCAGGGAGCCTAAGGGAATTTTCATTAAGAATTAGACTTCAAACTATATAGATATGGTCAATGCCATGGGGATGAAATGTGTGTCTCAAGAGTTGCAAAGAGAACTGATGTTTCTACTTTGTCCTTTCTCATCACAATCCATTTGTAGGACAACTGGAATATTATTTAACAATGTGTATCTATTGCAAAGAACTAGCATCATGTCTGTGGTTTTTATTCCTGCCCTTGTCCTATGGCATTATAATGTGCAATGCCATTGTGACAGCTGGTCTCCTACTACAGGTCTCACATTTCCACTGGGAATTTTTTGTGGGCTGTGGCACATGGGAAAACTTGCAGTATTTATTCAGCACATCCTCCTGAACCAGACAGTGACTGCATCCCTCAACAGCACTGTCCCAAGGCACATGCCACATATTTCATAGTCCCTCCTGCTTCCCTATTTGCAGTAAATTCATATCAATTCAGAAGAGCCTTTCTCTGACACAGGATTGAGAAGAAAATACAGAAGTGCTACTTTCAAATAAGGATTGAGGAGCTAACAGAACCTACAACACTATTGGTAAAGAACTTGCTCCCACTTGAAGATTCCTCTTAAAATTTTCAAATTACATGCCCAGTTTAAACAAGTTTGTGTTCATTGCTCCTGTCATCATCCGAGTTAATAACATTCATTCTTTAGCACACGTGAGTAACCAAGGCAGCAAAGATTAAAAGGGAAAGCCAATAGCTAAAACAACTGGTTTGGCAGCTGCATGGAAGGAACAGGAGTGGTTCAACCACAAAATTCTCACATATGAGTCTGGGAATGCCCTGCAGAGGACTGCTTAGGACACACCACTGGCTGATGTGTGGGAAACCTCATTACAAGACTGTTTCAACATGAGAGGTGCATTTGAATTCTCTTCAAAGCAATTGTGAAAGCCATGCAAAACCCACTCAGTTCTACTTGGAAGGTTATTGGGAAATGGCAAATTACTCATTGCTGCGTGGTTTTCCTTCTGTTTCCTTGCTCAAAATGCCAGAGCCCAGAGCTTGTAGCTAACCTGAAAAATCTCAAAAATACTTCTGATACCTGAAAACCTCACCAAATGCACCCTCGACACTACTGCACTGTGATCACCCCTCTGTGAGATGAAATGTGAAGATAAAAAGTGAACAAAAACTCCTTTAAGTGAAGGAATTGCACCATATCCATAACTAGAAGCTATAACTGCAATTGAAAGTAATGGGATATTGTTCTCTGCAGGTTCCTGAGTTGCAGAGGTGAGAGGGGGCATGGGGGAATGTTGCTCCCAATGCTGGAAAGCATCTAATATAATGCTGTAATTAAGCCTCATATAACCAATTTGAATATTTTAATCCATCTTTTTTTCTTTTTTTTTTTCTTGACGGATTCATTCTACAGAATATGGTTCTATCACTTTTCCTCTGGGGAAAGAGGCAAAAAGGAAATTGCCAGTTTTACTCAGAGGTAATTGGGCTTTACTTTCTTTCTGAAACTATGGTTTCCTTCCCTTACTGTATCAGCAGAACCTGGAAGAACAATTTAATCACTTCTGTGACACTCTGACTAGTCCTTTCACTTACTTTTCCTGAACTAGTAAGAAATTCACATCGCACTAAAGAGTAAAACCACCTGAATTTCATCTGCTTTCATGTCTCAACAAGAAATTTCATACAGCTCTATCCATCCAGAGTAACCCTGCAAAGTCTAGAGGGTTACTGATGTACTTCTTAGCTCAGACTGATGCAGCAAGAACAGACAGACCCACTTGCAGATACCCTGAAGACCAGAAAATTATAGATTGCTTCTGTGCATGTAGAAGATAAACACAATTTGTGACAGTGTTCATGTGTACAGGATTTCCCAAGGCTTCATGTGACACAAGTTCATAAAACACACTTGTGCCTGATGGCACCTATTATTTTGTATCACTAGCACTCGCCTCTCCTCTGTTCCTGTGAACTTTCATTAAGGCAAGAAGAGTCAAGCAACGTAAGGAGAATTTTAGTAGTAGCTGATTGGGTAAAGGGGATATTGAGTTACAAATATATTTGCCCCATTAAGACTATTTTACTAAGCCACCATGAAAAGACAGTAATATCAGGTACCACTTCTGGAATGACATTCCTGCTCATGATGGCTGTTAAAAATTGTCCCTAGAGCTAAATTTCACATTAGCAACTAAATTGAGGGGATATGGAACAGGAGTTTAAAGAAAAAAGCATACAAATGCTGAGAAATTAAAATAAAATTAAAATAAACTTTAAAGTTACTAATTTAGTCATACCAAAAACCTCTTCTTTTTTATTTTGCACCCTTTTGTAAGGTGTTGCCCTTATTTAGGTGCCATGCTAAGAAAATATTATCAATAGATGACAATGTAGCACGCAGGCACTGCTGCTGTGAGCACCAGGTTTTGATCCAACTCCTCAGCCTGTAATGCAGAGAATCCAGGGAAAATACAATTTACTGCAAAGACAATGTCACACTGGGTTTGGGACCTCTGAGTGAAAAGGAAATACACATCCCCAAAAGATTCCCAGCACATTCCATACAAAATTCTCGCTGATTGTAAAAAGAAAACCCTGATAAAAAAATAAAAGTCTATAGGGTTCCAAATCAATACACTCCAACCATGTAATTGCACATGTCCATGTTCTCTACAGATAAATGAAAAAAGGGTCCATTTTGTTCTCACATCCGGGAGCCAATTAAGCCACATTCAAGACCCTAGAAACTGCTGTGACGTACAAAGTCTACAACCAACAAAACCTTGAAGACTTTGGAATCTGTTCACACTGAGAAAAGTCAGTGCAAAGTTTCTTTAAAAAAAAATACTGTTAAATTTACATTCTACAACTGTACCACGTGCCCACTACTGAACAAAGGGAACTGACAAACCCTCAGTGCAAGCTTCAACACTTCGTAAATAGGAATTTATTTTTGAAGACAAAGTCTTGTATTATTTCCTACCTTCAGCATCATATTCAGAGTTTTAAAACACACACCTTAGGTATCGCAAAGTCAGGATGAAAGGAAGCAACACCAAAACAGACAAAAGCCAAACATCTTTGAAATGGACATGATTTGCAATTCTCCATGCAGAGAGAAAATTACAGCCCTTAAGACAGAAATTGGTTAGATAAAGGATGCAAACAGTGAAGGATGGAAAGACCTAGTAAAGAGTAAGAAATATCTCCTTGGTGGTCATAATCTGCATTTTATGAATCTGCATTCATTTGAAGTCTCACTAAAACTGAGCCTGCTGTTGTGAGAAACTAGATTATAAAGTAGTGTAGATATATTTTAAAAGAATAACAACTAATTTTTTACAACCACCTTATGGCATGCAATAGAGTTTTACCTATTAGAAAAAGTAGGTGAACTGAGGATCACACAGAACAAAAGTTCCTTGCAGGTATCTCCATCTTGCCACACACAGCTTTCTCAGGTTCTCAATTTATTTTACTTATTTACTTTATTTTCTCTATTTTAAGTAGCCTCCTGACTTGAAGTTAAACTGTGTGTTCCACCTTGAGCTGCAGGTGAAGATTATGGTCCACCCACAGTGAAATTCATAATATAATTTCTCATCAGTTAATGAGAAATAAACATTTTTGAAGGAAGTAAATAATTTTTCTTTTTAAAATAAGGCTCCAGACCGCTGAGACAATAGAGCAGAAGTCCTGCAGCATTGCTATTGCCACACTTCCAAACCACAGGTCTTCAACTCTCTGAATAGGATGCTTAAACATCCCCTCTCCACCACCACAAATAGTGCATTATTGAGATTTTTTTGAGGGATTTTTTTCAGAAAGCACTGGTTCTTTAAAAAAGGCAAGACATTTCTCAGAAATGCATTCTAAAAACCTCACTGAGAGCTTTCACATTCTGGAGAAGCTGCTGAAGATTCCCACATGAGCACTAAAATGCTCGAGGTGGGTGCTCTCTTCTTTCACTTCCATCATCCTGTGGGAGAAAAAGGGTGGGGACTGGTGGAGAGTGAGGGAGAAACATTTCCTGAGCATCTCTAATTACAGGCACCACTATCCTCAAAGAGAGGTTTAATTGGCCTGATTCTTATTTTAGCCTTGTCAGTTCACTCATATTTAACAATTACTGAAAGACATTATGCTGTTGGTCTTGAAATTATTTTTAGGCACTATTAGAAGCCTGGCATAGGCAAAAGTTCTTAATTTAATTTGTCACAAAGAGAGTAATGAAGTTACTCAAATAAGAAAGACTGACAAAAACAGAGGGGAAGGTAAAGCTCATCAAGTCACACACCAAAATCTCCTACAAATCTGCCACCAGTGAGGAGGTGCTCAGGCTCAGACAGCTCAGCTTCACTCTGTCACTTCTGCAATATTTAAATGCTACCACATATCAACAGATTGGAAAGAAATAACAAATCTGACCTAATTCCTGCTGGCTTTGGGGTGTAGAGTGCTCCTCTACATCCCTGGGTAAACCCAAAACAACAGTGCCATGCTGTAATATCAGGATTCTATTTCTGAGAAATTATGCAGGTTTTGAAGCACCAGATAGGGCCAGCATGGTCCAAATCTGTAGGAGATTATTTAAACATACACACACAACAAAATTATCCTAAAGACAACAAACTCAGCCCTCCAGAAGTAAGCTGCTCTCTAGAAGTTGTGAGTGCTAAAGAAAACTATGTACACAAAATCCTTAACATCATCTGCCTGAAGATGATAACATCTCTAATAATGGCTAAAGAGAGGAGACTGAAGCAAAATATAAATCCAGGGAAACACAAAGCTCCACAGAGCATCCCAAAGTGCTACACTTCACATCAGGAAAATGCTTAGTTAGAGGGAAAGCCCTGTGTGCTGCAAAATGCTGCTGTAATGGACAGTGGTGGAACTGAATGGGATAATGCTGGAAAATTCTGACAGCCTTATGCTTTGCATAGATTCAATGTATTAGCAGAAATATTAAGTTTTAGATTCCTGCCATCAAAATTACTACTAAAATCTAGAGCTTGATTTTTCTTTTTCCTTAGCCTTTCATTTTCTAAATGAAAAACATTTTATGTTTATGCCAGCGTCAGAAAAAAGTTCTACCTTTATGTCTCCAGAGGATTTTTTAAATTGATTTTTTTTTTAATTAAGACATGCTACTTTAGAGCTACAAAAGGCACCCTGAATCACTTCTTTAAAAAGTCAAACTTTCTAGTTTATCACTAAGATTGTTACAAATTGCTTTAAAAATGCTGCACATCAAAATTATCAATTCAATAAAAATAGCTTTCATCATAAGAATTAAAAATTTGAGTCGCAGGTCTTTTTGACAGAGGAATTAAAATGAAAATATAAGTACCATAAGAAAAACAAACCCAAGAACTTGTCAGTTCTTTGTTACTCAGCACTCAGGTTCATGTTATTTTTGAGATAAAGTTCCACTGCAGATTTATAAAAACTGCACATTTATCTTTTGTCCATATATTTACAGCATTTGGTGGCAATGCAGATTATAATCTAAGTCTAGATTTCTTCTTTCATTTCACCAGTAAGTCCCTTCTCCTTAATGGTGGGAAAATTATCTCTAAAATCTGAATTTGCTATGACTAAGGGAAAGTTGGACCCGTTTCTTGGTGATGAGTGAACGAAAGGCACATGTGCAGTCAGCTGGATTCAGGTCTGCACACAGTTATTCTATGGCTGATCTTATTTCTAATTAATCCTCTTAGAATGAGATTTTAGGATGTAAAAACACCACAACATTTTTGAAGTGGAGTTTTACTTGCTAACAGTGATAGGGTTTGGGGTTTTTTTTTGAACCTGTAATTTTCTGCTGCTTTCTCTCTGTATTGTTATTGTCACCCTTCCTTTTTTTATATTCTGTGTTTCCTTGTACCAATCAAATAATACAGTTCTATTCTTTTCTTTATTGTTATTTCAGATGTTGCAGAGTGAAAAAAAAACCACAATCTTACTTTTCTAAGCTTAGAGGTTGTCCCTTAGAGTGTGTGAATAAAACAAAGGGTCAAGGATACAGACAGAACAGAATCATAGAACAGTTTGTGTTGGAAGGAACTCTTAGAGGTCCAGTCCAACACCCCCACAATCAGCCCACAAAGTGCATTTTGGTTGAGCACCCTGAAGGAGAGTTTGAACTGCGAGCAACTAAATGCTGCTTACATTCTCCAAAAAAACAGAGGAATTACTATAGATTATTTGTTACATCTCACAGGATAAGAATTGAAAAAAAAAAACCAAAACACCAAAAAACATTAATCTCTTTAGAAAGCACTCAAATTCAGGACAGATTTTTGTTCAAACCAGATGAAAACACTTACTTGGCCTTTGTTACCTTGGCATTTTCTGAAAAACTCGAATCAAATAAAAACTTCCAAATGAATTAACAGGCAAAGTTACATGAAGCTCTGAGCAAGACAAGAAAAGCCAGCAACTGCATTATACAATGTTACAATTAATCATTAGAACAGAGCAACATTTAATATCTTTCCTTTGAAGTGCACTGGTATGGGAAAATCCCAGAGATGGAAAGCCTCGGGTAATTGCAGAAAGCAGGTGGTTTAGCCCGAGGAGCTGGAATCAGGAAGACCTTTGTATTTTCATTATTTTTTTTTTGTAGGAGATCAGAAGACAATGTCTCGAGTTAACACGATGGAACTTCAAAGTGGAGGTATGGTTGTGCTGAGGAAGAGAAAAACAGTGCAGAGAAGCTCAAGGACTGCCAGCAGATCCAGCAGAGGCTGGAGCCACCAGCCAGGAGGATGCTCTTACAGGAAAGCTCTCAGGAGACATCCAAAGACAGTGAAGCCCCAAAAGACAAGGTGATTAAACCAATTATTTTCGCTGAACATGAATAATGCTACTTCTCTGTACATGCCTGGAAATTGCCCAGTTTTAGAACATCCATAGTGTTTTCTAAAACATGGTGATATGTGTGAATAATATACCTTAAATATAGTTTAGAATTTGGGAACTGACTGAGAGAGATATATCCTTAAGAAATGAGTTAGAGAAGACCACATGACACAGAGATTCCTTTAAACTGTCATTGAAAAAGTTACATTCCTCCAGAAGTGCAAGTTACTGCAGAAATGACAAAAGAACTTCCAGCTAATGAGGGAAATATGACTGAATTTCCAAGGAGGCTTTACAATGGCTTACAGGAGATCTTTCATTAATATTTACCTCTGTGACTCAACTCTGACAACCATTATTTCCTCAGCTTCTAGGTAAAAAGGAGATTCTTTCAAATGGTATTCTGCTGTATTTGGCAGCATTATGACACTCAGGGACATGGTTTAATGTGGACTTGGCTGTGCTGGGTTAATGGCTGGACCTGATGGTTTTAGAGGCCTTTGCCAGCCTAAATGATTCTATGCTCAGAAAAAAAAAATTAAAAATCCCATGCAGGTTATGATGTGTCATAAATTAAAACAAATGATTATATGTAATTCCATATATCGTTTTTACATGTAAAGAGAAGTTCTTGACTTTCACTAAGAGGAAGTTTTCAGGAATTTGATGGTTATGGCTACTGCAGCCAACTTTTCTCTGGTAGCAGAAGGGAAGTCCAAGCACCCAGTACACACATCTAAAGGGCATAATGGGGAGGATAAGGAATGTGTTCAAATATTTCATCAAATTAACTTCTCTCTGCTTGCAGGCATTTCCTTCAGCTGTACGGTTGCTAAAATTTAGAAACTAATACCAATCGTTATGAAATTTTAATTTGACTTATGTGAAGAAAGACAAAAAGTATAATTTATTATACAACAGATTCACACTGTGCTGTGGTCTTTTCCCTTTATCCAGGCATCCTTCAGTTATGGAGCATTGCAATTCAGTCCCCTGATGTAGCAATACCTGGTGAAAGACAATTGCCAGAAGTGATGCTGGTGAGATTTTGGTCAAAAATTCAACTATAGGTTGAGCAGGTGCTTTTTTTAATGCCTGTCTTCCAGGGTGCAGTGACCCAGCGGCAAAGTTTTCATGTGTGCAACAGCAAAAAAACTCCAAAGGGATGAAGCCAAAATGCCACACACAACCCACACCAAAGGGTAAAGAGCTGTATTTCAAACAGCTAATTGCTATCTGGGTAAAATTTGTCCCTTAAACGTGTTTTCAAATTGAAAGGGTAGACCACTACATCTTGCTAGCGATGCTCATCAAACCAAAAAAGCACAGTACTTTCTGGGGGCAGAGGGAGACTCATTATATTTTGACTGCTGTTGATAACAACCAGAAAAATGCCTGTCAACCCACCAAAAAATTAAGTTCCAGCTGGACAATACTGTACAGTTCCTGATAGCTCAGTAAACTGCAAGTGCTGTGGCCTTCACATGAGTTAGTCTGCTGCAGGACTGAAATGCAGTAGTATAAGATTCCCAATGTGAAATTCAAGAGAAATGCCAGGACGCTTGCAGGGATAAAAGGTGACAGGGAATCTTTAAAAATAAATCCAGATTTCATCCAAAGACCAGCACAGCTCAAATCCAGGCACAACAACATCAACCATTAATTTTACAACACAAAAAAGCACAATGCAAATGACAGAGGAGAACAAAAACCTGAACCACTTCTATGGTGCATGATGTGCAGAGAGCATTTGCAACACTTCAGGATACCCCTGTGAGTAGATTAGGAATTACTGTTTCATGAAGTTCCCTACTACTTCCTCTATCAACCTCTTTTGCTTCTTTACATTGTCCCTGTAGCCATCTATCCACACACAGCTAACACACACAGAGGCACAAAAGCCCTACAGCAGGCCAGGATGCTTTTTCCTCAGGTTGTGTATGAAAGCAGCCTTTTATTCACACTGGCATTACAAAGCAATCCAGCATTTAGTGACTCTCTTCCCAGTCCTTTTGTCATTATAACTTCAGACATGCTGGCTGATGCTATCGGCTTTAAAGACCCCGTTCCCCAGGTTGTCTGTGTGCAGTTTATAAATCTGCTTTGGATTATATTGATTTACTAATTGACCAAAACACTGGATTATACACTCTGCTGGACACTTTACACATTAAACAAAGTATTTGATAAAGACAGCATGCTCTTTGGACTGATTTTTCTAGGATTTGATCTTTTCTAGGAACATACATTTCAAGTCTTTAATAGCAGAAAGAAATCACAGAAAAGAAACAGGGAAAAACAATCTTTGAAAGCTGTTTTTTGCTACTAGAGGAATGCTGGCAGAGGCAGCAGCAGGAGCAGGGGCTTGACTGGCAGCAGAGACCTGATCAATGCTTACTATCATGCAATAAATGGAAATTCATTAGGTAACACCCTCAGCAGCCCAACAGAAGTGCCTGCAGTGTTCCCCAGGAAACTGAGAAGCAAGCACCTATCCATCAAATCCCTGGAAAGAGCAGTATATCTTCCATCCTGTTGAGTATACATCTGTTATTAATCAATAGCTGTTAGAATTTGTGTCCCCTCTCCTCCCATTTTTACACGAGCTGGCAACTTTCCTGTGACTGAAATAACCCAATTAATCTTCCAAACAGAAAGGCAGCCCTTTTTTTTTTTTTTTTGACAGGCAGATGTTTGACAATTGATCTGCATGAAGTGAGGAACAGGAGAAGGAGCAAGTAGGAAATAAAGAAGCACATGTGATATCACAATGCAGTACTGTAAATAGTTCATTGCTCCACCTGCTGTTGGGCTCCTTTTCCTCTGCAAACAGCATGTTCTCCATGGCTAATGCCAAACACAAAAACATTGTACCTACAAAGAGCCTCACCACACGAATCCATGTCATTAAAAAGAACTAAATGGTCTAAAAATGCACAAACCTAAAGGCAAGTCAGAAGGAGACAGAACACTGATTTATGTCTTAAGCCTCTTTTCATTGGGATATAGAAATATAAAAGACAAATGAGCAAGGATTGCCACATGGGCTTAGATGCATCTTTGAAGGAGATCTCTATTGTCCAGAGAACAATAAAAAAATAATGCTACAAAAGAACACTTTCTACAATACAACTTTTTCTTACGTGTATTAAACAGTGATTGCTATTCCTACCAGAAGGCCACATTCAGTTAATTCTTAAACTTTTTATAAAGGGAAACCAAAACCAGTCTGACCTTGCTTTCCCTCTAAGCCCTTTAAATCCTGTTTTGCAGCCCCTGTGTTCACCTGACCCACAACTGTGTGTCCCCAGGTGGGCCCTGCTGGAATCAGCACACTCAGACAATGCCTGATGTGAGCTCTCACCTGCACAGGGGTTTGAACAACCTGCTCTAAAGGAAGGTGTCCCTGCCCACAGCAGGGGGTTGGAATAAGATGATCTTTAAGCTCCTTTCCAACCCAAACCATTCTGTGATTCTGTGTGACCCAGTCCCAAGGACCACAGCAGAAAGAGGGAAGGGATCTGAGTCCCCAGGCAGGTGCTCTTCTCACAGTACCACCCAGCTCAGGATGCTCCCTCCAATCCATCAGCCAATTATCCTCCTGAAGCACTCCCAGAGATCAAACACATTCAATTCCTGTGGCCAGAGGTGTGGGTTTAAGTGAGCAAGAGCATTAATTTCAGTAGTCAAATTACATGTTCCACTGCAGCTAATGAAATCTGCATTTCATTAACTTTTCTCTAGGCCACCCTTAAGTGAATGTTTAACTGGAAAAGAGCTGTGACTCAGGTTGGGGCACAAAGGTATTAATATAAATAGGTGATGTATTGTAAGATGCACTGCAAAACTGCTTATGAATGTAATGGCTCTGCCACTGACAGCTATAAAACTGTGGAAGGTCAAAAGGGCTTCTCCGAATTTTTAGTGGTAAGAGAAGAACCTGAATTTAGTAAAGCATTTTAAATAATAACACATCATTTTATCCTACTTTAAATTATCCACAGGAATTTTTCTTTAAAAAAGCTATTCCCTTTGTAGAGCCATGTTGTTTATGAAGTGTGTGAGCTGGATATCCTAACAGCAATACTCTGTGCCCATCAAATCTGTTGGACTTCTACTATAAAACAAAACCTCTCTGAGCTTCATACCTATCCCCCAACACCAGCAATACACTGACATTAACACAAGCAGCACCACAGTTGCATCTTAAATCTGTCATCCCTGACTCCCCAAAGGCCTTGCAGTCCTGCCCTGCTCTACATTTAGCTCCATGCTTTCAGCTTTCCAGCCAGTGATTCAGAGAACAAAATCCCAGGACTGTAAGCAAATAAAAGCCCCATAAGACAGCAGGTTCATGACCCTTAGATCTACAGCACCTCAGCTTTTGGCCTTTTAGTCACAGGTTTGATTCTAATCTTAGCCCCACACTCCACATATTTGCATCACAAATCTTCAACACGTGCCCACAATAACAATCACTCTGCAAGAGCTTATTCTCAAACACTCCACTCTAGCATTCAAAGCACATGCCCACCTGAATCCAGCTTCAGATTCCAATTCACAAGGTGTGGTAAATGAGAGTGAATCCTTGTTTGCCAACACTTAACATCTTCTGGACAGTGGTTTCAGTTATGTCATTTATTATTAGCACAAGTTATTTGGCTGCTTTTAAATATATCTTAGCAGTTTATCTCTGACTGAGAATACCAGCCTGTAAATAATTCAGCCCTGCCAAATTATTCCCATGAACTGATTATTCCAAGGAATGCATTGTATTTATTAATTTCACTCCAAGAACAGAATTGCTTTTAATGCCTCCAACTCCCTTATGAAGAGAAAAGGAGTTTATGCACTTTAATCCTAAACTAACTAGCAGCCAATTTAGACATCAAGGGCATCCCTTTTTCAGTACATTATATTCAAGCACAAATTCAACTTTCCCCATGCTTCAACCTTTCAAAAATACTATGGCTCCATCTAAAATGTTTTGTTAGAAAACATCACTTTTATAGCTAAGTGTGAAATGACACAGTTACTGTTAAATCCTCTGAAATCCTGCCCACTGCCCATATTAGAAAGAAGTTCTTCCTCCAGTATTATGTTCTTATTTAGAAGAACCACACAAAATACCACACTGCTTTTCTATACATCAGACAGAAAACTTCACTTTCTTGTTGTAAGAAAGTTGCCTCCCATCAGAGGTGTATTTCAGTGCCATATCCAGCATTCAGCCAGCTGAATACCCTGAACAAATGTGTTAAGATCCATTGTACACTTATCACTGCATCAAAACCCTTGTTACTATAATTATTGTTATGAATTTCAGGAACAGAAATAATAGGCTGAGGGTCTTTTTCCCCCAGAATTCCTTCCATTTGATAGCAACATAAAATTGGCTATTGAATTTATTTTTATCATTTGTCAAAACTAGCCATGATTCTCTTTGTGATTAAAATCCACAACTGGTCTGAATTCTCTTAGAATTTATATTTTTTTCTATTTGTCACTATGATTATCATGTCTATGGTTACGAGGATTTTTTTTATTTTCCTTTACTTTCTACATGCTAAAAATTCTGCCTGATCCAAAGAATGTCAAAGACTTGAGGAGTTGAGACCTTCTACATGGGAAAACCAAACCAGACAGAGATCCAACACCTTGCTGCAGTTTTAGGAACTGCACACACAAGGAGGGATACACACCTCTGTCACACTTTCTCCTCACTAGGGCAGCCTCTTGTCATCAGGCATGGAAAAAATTCCCTGTTCCATCCATCCTACACCCACATATTTTATATTTATCACCGCAGTATAAGATCTTTCTGTCACACTTTCAGTGGTGGTGGGTTTGCTCCACCTGTTTTATTTCCTTGATCCAACAAAGTAGATGAAAACCAGAGTGTTAGTTTTAGTTATCATGTCTAAACTCCAATGTTTGGTCAACTCCTTCACTTCTTCCACTGACAGACTGCAAACAGACTTTAGGACTGGAAAGAAGAAAAAAAATCTAATTTTAATCCAATTCTTCTGAATAAAATTTTAAGTCCATAGAGAAGATTTTTTTAAAAAGTATGTAAAATCATTCATTCTGTTTAATGGGTCAAAAGTGTGGTTTATGGATAGGCCCCAAATTTGTCTCAGATTGACAGCTATTAGTAGTCTGGATATTCCTGGCAGAGGCCAAGAACAAGAACACTTTTTCAGTAAATCTTTGAGATTTCTTCTGAGAAATAATCACCATTCATCCAAAAGGTGGCAGAACTTATGCAGGTGTCAGTGTTTGCCATGAACTGACATCATTTATCCTCTCAAGAGACTTTACTGGAGCTGTAGAATAACTAAAGGCTCGTGGTAATTAAAAGATCTCCAGAAAGAAACTGAGAAATTCTGAACAGCAAAACAACTGGGGGAAGCAAGAACTGCAAAGAAAGAAAACCTTCACTGTTGAGGGAGGCCTAGAGAGGAGAAATCAATGTTCTCACTGGGAGAAGAGGGATGTCATGAAAGTAAATTCTCCAGATAAATGTGTTTTAAAAGAGAGAGAAAACAATAATATATTTATAAAGATGCATATTTTATGACTACGTTTATCTCCCCACTCTGATAATGCTGTTTGGAAGTGTGTGCTACAAAGCACAGAGACACAGGATGTGCAATTTTGAAGTGCACATAATTAGCACTTACCACCTAAAAAAACCAAAGCATGAGAGATGCAGGAAACTGGGTTTTCTTCCTTTTTCTGCCTGTATTTTTAACAGTGTCCAAAGCCCAGCCCTCCAAGGGAAGGCTTTCAGCATCTCCTCTTCTCACTTTTGGGAAAGTGAGGATGAAAAATGATGAGGCTGCATGAGCCACCCCCCGCCCCCCCCAATAATTCCTCCTTTTTATATGGTCTCAAATCTGACTGTAAAAAGCAATTCTGACTGCAAGTAGTTTGAAGAGGGACAGAAAGTTAGTTAGGTGAAGTGGAAAACACCCTGAGAAAGGATGCAAGCAATGTCAGACCAGTGTAATTGTAGCTTTTATAAAATCTTTAAGAATCCCCTGGTCCAATTCCGAGCACAGGTGGTTGGATTTGAAAGTGTCTCCAAAATGAGATTCTGGTAATCACTGAGCTAGAAGGAAGGAAATGGAGGAGATTTCTGAGCTGGGACAAATAGATTTCATTCATCTGGACAGTCTATACTCAAAGACCAAATAATTCTGTATAAAATGCTACCTGCCTAATTCTAAAATGTATTTCTTCCTGTCTATGGAGCTGCACTCTGCAGAATATTTTAGATGCTGTGTGCAGACCAGCAAACCCAAACTCTATGTAGTCCTGTCTATGCCTCATTTCCCAATTTAAAGTTCATTTTTATTTATTCCAACCTCCTGAACTGATTAGGCAGACTCAACAAGTAATGTCCTACAGCAAAAATGTTTTATTTTGAAGATTAATTTACACAGTTAAACACAAAACCTAATAGTCAAAATTTCCGCGTACTGAGAAAATCACTCATTAAAATTATTCAAGTGAGAGCAATTGCAGGAGTTTCCATGTGGGAGAAAAAACCCCAAAACAAACAACAAAACCCAAAAAAACCACCAACCAACTAAACCCCCCAGAAAATCAGGAGCTGCATTTGTGTTTCCAACTGGGAATCAAAACTGTAACAAGCCAAATAAAATCTTTCAACTGGTTACTCACGGCTAATTGGCAAATACTGTTATGGACTTAAAATGAAGTAACTCCGTACTTTTTTTTCTTAAAGTGTGAATCTTACCCAGTGCTGTGCCTGATCTACCAAGTGAAGATATTTTGAGTTCCAGCTGGGCTAAGTCTAACACAAAAGAGGTGCAGATCTACAAACCAGGTTTGTACTGGCCCTGGTTTCACATGCAAAAGTTGCTTCACATGACAAACCATGGGCTGTGTTTGGTGCTGGAGCTACAGCTTACTCAAAACTTCTGGTAGTGGGAGGAAACAACAGGAAGTTAAGGGTAAGGAAATAAAAATAATCTATCTTTTTTCAGCCCAGAAATGGATGCTCAGAAATATGGGCACATAAAATCACTGATATCTAGATACACCTGGCCTGTTTGACACTCTCCTGAGAAAATAATCCCTGCTATGAATGGCAATGAGGACAATCATTTTTATTGTTAAAGGATTTGGAGCCATTAAGGTATCTGTTGTTCTTACTGCTCTCATTTTTAGTCTTTAGACTCTAGTATGCCAAAAATTCAGCAAGCTTCTCCTCCCAAATAAAATCTTATCTACCTCTCTGTAGATGCAGGCTACATTTTGACTCGGAGTCCCGAGCCATCACTCTTTAAAGTAATCACATAACAGCATCAGGCTTTCACTCTGTAAAATTTATCTTTCAGACCTTTTCAGAACATGCCCTAGTAGTCACCAGCAGTTGGCAGCTGGTGAAATGCAGAAAGCAGCTGCCAGGGTGTGAGGTTCAGCAAGGGAACTGCACGCACACGCAGCTGCTGTGTGAGTTCAGGATGTGTTGGGGTGGGATTGCTCAGCCTTCAAAGGGACCAACTTTATTTCTGATGAAGAACCACCTCCAGGATAAGCTGAAAAGAAGCACAGGGCACCCCTGATGCAGGCTCAGGGCAGCAGGTGTGCCAGGACACGGGATGCCATCCCTTGGAGCAGCATCACTCCAGAGCTCTCCCTGGAGCCACCGAGCAGGCGCTGCTGGAGCAGAGCATTGATGGCAACTGCCAAACACACCCATTCCATCACTCCAGAGGAAACAAAGCAAACAGCTTTCATCCTCACACACAGTCAGGCTCATCCCTGCTCACAGGCCCTTTGAAGGCCCAGCACCAATCTCTGTTCCCCAGGGAGGGAACAGTTTTCTCTGGAGTAGGAGCACTACAGGATCATCCTCATCCTCATCATGCCTTGGCTTCCCTGGCCAGTCTGAAGAGGTTAAACTCAGCAGCTGAAGGCTGCTCTAACCTATCTATTGACCATTTACAGATGTTTTGCTCACCTAATTTGTTCCACTATTCACAAAAGCATGCAGTTACCTTAGCAACTATTACATTATATTTTATCTCCAAGCTGCAGAGCTTTCTCTCTCCTAAAAACAAACCCCACAAGTCTACTCATACTGCATGTAACCTTTGATATTAGTCCTAGCCATTTCAGGAAACAAAAATAGGCACCAGTGTAATGAAAAGAATAGTCTCACTTCTAAAATCTATTTTAGTTTTCCATTTATGAACAGATTTTCTTTGTAGATTTGTTTTATTTGACTCTTTTGTGTGTTTGCTATTTTTCTATGGGTTACAAATTTGCATAAAGGAAATTAAGAGGACAAGGAGGAAGACCTGTTTTTATATAAGGAGTGAGCTGAAATCCTGGGAGAAGACACATTAAAGAATCATGGGCATATCTTGAAAATTGCTGCAGGAAGAAACAAATGCCTTCAGGCCACTGATTTCTAAGTGTCTTTACTGAATGGACATCTGGAATGAAAACACATCTATTTTTATATGACCAACCAACAGAATGCTGAAGGTTTTTCTAAAGTGAAAGACATGTTTTGCTATGAACATATCTAAATAATATAAAAGAAAGAGTAAAAAAATAAAGAATAATTATACTTGGAAAATATTTGCAGTTGGTCATGTACCAGCATTGCTCCTGGGCACCAGAGCTTCCTGCACCACGTGAATTTGCATTCCAGTGAAACAAATTTGTTTTGAGAGGCATGTTGTCATCATGTCCCATGAAATGATGTGGAGACATGTACACAAACACTGAGTAACCTGGGACCTTCACAGTGCCTGCTGCCAGATGAGCCAGCCTCAGATCTAGATGTGACTTCCACTTCTTGAAATGCTCCTGTGGTGCTGCCCCACACTGCACTGCACAGGCAGGAGGGGAGGGAAATGAAGAGCTTTTCTCCAAAAGAAATATATTTTTGGGGACATAATTTTGTCTTATTTAAATCAACCAAAAAGCACAGACTACATTTTCTCACAACTGTAAAAAACTATTAAGGTTTATCTTCAGGGATAACTAAAGTTAGTGAACTTGTTGAGTCTTTTGATTTCAGCAACTTACAGATTTAAATCCATAGATCAGTGCTTAGACTCAATTTCTAATATATTATTTTAACTACCTTTGAAGTTAGGAATAATCTTAAATACTGTCTTGAGTTAATACTTTAATAAAATAACTTCTGCAAAGGTCTTGTACAACAGAGTGTGATAACCTTTTATAGCTGTGACAGGATGTTTGATTTCCAGCTCCCTGCTCTACAGTGCCCATTTGTGCATATTTGAATACACCAGAGAATGGAGCTTCTGCTTTCTGCAAAAGTTGGATACCTTTCAAAGGTTAATTTTCACATTAAAGACAGATAAAATAAAAAGCAGCTGGACAAAGAATTTTTCTGGTCTTTCTTTTTCACAGGAAGTTATTTTTTTAATCAAAAAGGCACAGTACCTTTACAAAGTGATAAAACTTTGCGGGAAGCCATCAGTACCAAGTTCAATCCAAACTGACAATTTTAATTGCAGTTAATTAAAGTGTTGGTAGGGAAGTAATCTAGCATCCAATCAGTTATTAGTAATTAATCTTCCTGCAAATCTCACTGAGGATGGGTCTGGGCACTTAAGCTCTTTCCAGTTAACTGACCCTACAAGTTTTCTCCTGCCAGTTCAGTCTGTTTTCTCCCTAGTACAGCAAACTCAGGCTGACAGTTTTGTTTTTCATTATTACCCTCAAAAATCCCTGGATGGGTCCACTGACTCTGTGTCTGTGGCCACCAGGTTGCAAACACTTCTGTCAGCTCTAAGTCACTGCCTCATTTCAGCTGCCCCCTCTCTGCTCTCTCCCACGAGCACCTCTCCAGCTGAAGCTCAGCAGGATTCTGCTTTGAACCTGCTCCTTCTGCAGTGCTGGAGGAAGTCTCTGAGGCTGAGCCCATGATTACCTCCCCAGCTCAGCACATGGGGCTTCCCAAACCTACTGACTATTTTTGACACCACAGTGACTCCTGAATGAGGATTTATAATTTATTCTTTTTTTTTTATTAACAGATACAACTGTGACCTTTCCATTTAACACCTGCCTTCCTATACCCACCATCCTGCTCTGCCCTGAACATCACAATTTGCTCTGATCAGAGATTTTAGAGGAAGACACTGAATTCCTGTCTGCTGGTGTCTATTAAAAACTGTAACACACTTTGTACCATCCCCTAAATCACCCTGTTACCATGTGCAATGCTCTAACCCAGCAAAGAGGTAAAATAACTAACTATACAGAGCATTAATACCACTTTGTCAACTTATCCTTTACCTACATCCCCTTCAGCAAGGGAGATGCAGAATGAAATGTTACCTATAGGTAAGGCTTTATAAATGCACTCAGTTCCTTTCTACATTAACATTTATTTAACTTAGTGAATAATTTGATGTAGTTAAAAGGCACCAGGAAACTGCAGTAATGCCAACACAGCATTAAAATGCCTCAGCACTTGCTACATCCTTTCTCTTACACCACTCAGCAGACAGAGCAAACCTCCCCTCCTCACACTCTACAAAGAAGTGCCACAGCTTTGATCAGTGATATTAAAATTGCCACCACATTCCAGTTTACTGTGGATGAGTTTCAATGTTGTGGGAAAAGACTCACAATGTGTGTGACAACAGCTTGTCTAGGCTGCACACAGGCACGACCAGCACATATGAAATGAGTTACAGAAATTATATGAATTAATAGACTACTGTAATTTATGCCACTCATTCTCTTGGCATAATGCAGCACCATGCCAGCCATTAAAATTCATAAAAACAATTCATTGCTTTTTAATTTTTACATATTTATGAGCACTCATTTGAAATGAAAATTATTTTCTTATTGACACTTTCTTCCATCTTGACAAAAAAAAAGTACCATTTTGAACATTAAAGCCTAATGACTTCAATATGTTTTGCAGATATTAATCATACTTGGAATGCCACAAAAATGAAGAGACATTTATCCAAATCCAAAATGTAGCAATCAAGTAATTAAGATACCTAATCCAAAGCCAATAAACAATATTCCAAGCAGCAAATTTGCAGCAGGCAAATGGGGTGATGTAATTATAACTGTTATAGACACCTTTGCCTATTAAGAATATTTGAACAACAAAATAAAAAATTTAATGGCAACCTCAGCTGCTAATATAAACAGAAACAACTTCCATTTTAAAAGAAAGCAGATGTATTTTCTTGGGTTAAAATGCACCAAAGATTTCCTGTATATGAGGAGGTAGACATGAGACTGTTTAGTGAATTAGCACACATCTTAAAATGACTGAACTTTACAAACCACTTCATCAGAGAGAGAGGGAAAATATTCCCTCTGTCTTGCAAAATAAACACAGAGTTGCAACATAAAAATTGAGAGAGACATGAAAGGCACAGGAACACCCTGACAGGATAAATCATTTGTTTTCATATTACCATTCATCTAAATTTGTCCAGATTAATTCCTTGATATTTTTTCTGTTCTTCATTGCATAGATATGACAAGAGGAGATGGATGCTGAGATTGCAGCTTTGGAGACCACAAACTGACCCTCACTCTGTTTTCTGGGGGAGAGGGGAGAAAAAGAAAAAGGGAAAGAAAAGAGGAGGCACTAACAGTCACCTGGAGTAGAAAAGCAGCATGTTTCTCAATACTTTGAAGAATACAATCCTTAATTTCTCCTCAGCTCTGTTAATGTAGAGATCCTGTCCAGTCTGCTATGAAGATTTTAAAACATCCCTGGTACCCATTAGCATTCCCCTCCAGCACCATCTCTGCTACTGTATTTTGTCCTAAAGCACTGGACAGAGCCTGGTAATCCCAGCAATTCAGAAGGACCAGCCAAAATCTGTCTCCCTGCTCCCAGTGTGGCAGAACCCTGAGCTCTGCAGGTGCCTGTCATGCTTTCACAGTGGCAGTGCCCTCACTCTGTTTGACCTCCAAGCAGTGCTGAGGAACCAGCCACGGTGTCCTGTGATCCCCCAACCACACATTTCCTCTTCTCTACCCACCAGTGTGTACCACCCATGCCTGATTCTGCTCCAAGGACACACTCAGCTGGAAATCCAGCTCAGCATTGCTTACTACTGTAGTGGCACATGGGTTTTAAGCAGATTTTGCACATATTTTAAGTAAGGGCTCTAAAACGTGCTATTATATAAACCCAGATGGATAAAGTTTCCAAAATAAAGCAGATGATAAAACTTCACTGAACATTTTATAAAATATTGACATTTGCACACCCAAAATTTGTGAAGCGCTTGGGAGTTTCCGTAACTGTTACAGAGCTAGAAAAAGAACCTGACAACAACAAAAGCAAACAATTTTTACTAATTTTACTGTCTTCATATAGGTACATATATTGTCAAATTGAATCCTAAACTCTGATCAATGACTTTCAAAAGTTTTCTACATAAGAAACAGTATAATTCCAAGTAGTAAAACAAGTATAAAGGATTTTTAGACAATAAGTTAGTACTGGGATTGTCAGGAGAATATATCTCTATTTTCAGAGTGATTGTGCATATTTCCCTTTGCTTTGAGAAAAAGAGGACCATTAACATTTAAATTGAAGTAAATGAGACCAATTTCTAATCTGAAGGGCCTGCAAAGCAGGAAACATGATCCAGCATCCAGCAAACCTGCAAATCAAGTCTGTTATCAGCACCTCTTGAATAAAACTCTGTGTAATGTTGTGTACCCAGCACACAACACTTTTCTCAAGAGAGGCACAGCCCATAGTGACCTTTGAACAGCCAAGTAGGTGTTAGAATAAAAACAGCCTTGAGAGCTAGGGTTTGTAGTAACTTTACATTTACAAGGTGTATGTCAGCACTGGCTGTGCTTTAGGAGGCTTCGTAGATCCCTGCATTGTTAAAAATAACACAGAGCAGTTCACTCCTTACAGTACTTACAGAACCTGAAATAATCTTGAACCCGACACAAAGCACGATTCAAGAGGAAAAACTGGGAAAAAAGGGTTTTCATTTTCACACTCGCCGGGTTTCAATCCAGCCACAAATGTGCAACATCCTGGGACTCTGAGGTGTGTGGGATCCTGCAGGGACACGTGGAGCAGGGCTCCAGGGCCCTGATGCATTACTAATGTGACAACAGATCACTGACATCCCTGTTAGGATCCAGATGTGTCACCTGAGGCTCAGATTTAGAAAAAAATCCTCTCAATCACGCACCTGTCCTTGCCACAGACAGGTGCCAGTCGGCTGCAGCTCAGTGGAGATACAGCACTTTAATATATGGTGTCACATTAGCTCTGAGCTGTAACTGCAAGTTGAGTCCCTATGGAATAATCTCTTCTGTGAGCACTTTCAAAAGTGCCTTGGGTAGGATTAGCTTCTGTCTCTGAACAGGGAAAGAGAACAAAAATATTTTGCCTGGGAAAGGAACTGTAAAATACTGATTTGTTTGTTATTCTTGCTCTTAGAATCTTCCCATTTGTAATTTACACTTTTATTACGGTATCAAAAGATGGAACATAAAAGGTGAATGCCAGCTGCAGCCAGGTTCATAATGAATAACACTTCAGAGACCTAATGAGTGTTTAACACTCCCCTAATGCAGGCAGTCTCCAACAATCATCTCTATAATCAGGTTATGAAGCTTCTTTGACAAAGCCCCCTCTCTCTTCCCTCCCTCCAACACAACAAACAGCCAGGCTGGCTCAAAAGTTAAGAAGGAAAGGACACACCAACATTCCTACCAGACAGATTTTAAAAACATATTTCAAACTTCAAAAAGTCTCAGGATCTGATAGAAAAAAATGGAAAAAATATTGAAGAGTAACAATGCAATATGCTTTCATATTTTTTACACCCTGATATTGCCAAGAACAAGATTAAACTGTACAAAGTAATTACAAGCTAAGGCTTTGTCAGTTGTGTGATATGTGCAACAATGGAAATAGCAAAGGAGTAATTTTTCATCCCATTTTCTAACATTTGGTTAAGAGGGTAAAACCACATGGGTATAAACACTTAAACTTCTTTCTTCACTGATGGTGTGGGAGCCAAAGAGACCTGCACAGGCCTGGATGGGGATGGAGGGAAGTGTTCAAAGCCACGCTGGACAGGGCTTGGAGCAGCCTGGTCTGGGATGAGCTTTAAGGTCCCTTCCAACCCAAACCTCTTCATGGTGCTGTGATCATTTGAATGCTACAATCTCTTCTCTCCCAGGTATTCAATTTTGGAAAATAAACCAGCCAAAAAAGGATTAGCAGCTCTTAATATTTTTTTTTTCCTTATTGAACTTGGAAACTTCAGACTATGCCAAATATTTATAGTTCACCATGTTTCACAGCTATAAGAGCCCAACTGGGCAGCAAATGCCATGCAATCACACAGACCTTAGTTATCATCAATTTTTTTTCTTTCTCTTTTCTCCACATTCATTAAGCCTTTTACTCTTTATTGGAAATGCACAGAGAGAATGGGAATCCTTACTCCAGAAAAAATATTTTATTGTTCTTTCTCTCAGAATTTTAATTGTCTTTTCCAAGATATTGACCAATTATTGTTTTAAATTTAAATTACCATATTGGATGAAGACTGAATCATCCCTCTAACATTCTGTGCAGTCTCTGCCCTTCTAGCAAAAACAAATAATTTAAAACACCTTATTTTATTTTTGTAATGCATGAACCATTATTAATCATAGAATCATGGAATTGTAGAATGGTTTTGGTTGGAAGGAATGTTAAAGACCATCTAGTTCCAACCCCCTGCCATGGGACACTTTCCACTGGACCAGGTTTTTGGCAATATAAGCACAGGAAGGAAATTAAGAATACAGCATTTCACCATTGGTTTTTGTCTAATATTTAATACCCACGAACTATTCTGTATTCTGTACTATTTCTGTAAGTAGGAAGTCCTTACCAAAGGAAGTGCCCAACTCCCAGCTGGGTTTTTTCAGCACTAGCTGCAAATGTCATTTTTGCAGTTAACCATGCAGAGCATTCCAACTCAACTCAGAGCCCTCTGTTAACGCAGCGAAAGGGAACCAACAGCAGTTCAAAACCAGGCACTTCTGTAAACACCTACTACCAAAATAAACACATTGCTGCTGCTTACTGGTGGACAGCAGGACGAGAGCAGCATTCTAAGCCAGGCAGAAAACAGGGGGTTCCTAGATAGGCACGATGTCCCATTACAGATCTGGGTCACTGCATCTTCTGCTTGAAGGTTTTGAGATGCCAGTCATTGTTCTTCTGAGCAGGGATGAAATCCCCAATGGACTGGGCCCATCGTTTCCAGGTATTTCAGCACTCACACTGCCACACTGATGTTCCTGACAGATTCCTGGTGATCTATTAGCAGTTTACTCTTGCTGATTAAATGCAAGGCAGCCAGAGAGCAATGCAAATTAGTAAGCAAGAAGAATCATTAGAAATTTGATTCATTATGGGAAAGAAGACAATAATTTCAAATAGGACTAATATAGTAGTTATAAACACATTTTCACTATGTCCTAATTTCAGTTAATTATAAAAAGACAAACTGTCTAGAAATATTAAGTTCTGATTGGAGAAAGGAAACTTTAATAATGGGTAAAGGCAACATCTGCAGGATGTTGAGCTTTTTTCAAAAAAGACTGACCTTATTAAGAAAAAAGTACATTCATATTCATATGGAAGTTAAAATCTGCCTTTAATGATTTAAGACTAGAAGCTAACGGGCACAAAGCTGGGTATATAAAATAGAGTAATTATACAGTTATAATTATACATAAAATGACTAATATGATAATGTTTGTGTTTAATAACATGCTATGGATACACTGTCACAATGACCTTAGTAAATCAACCATAGGCTATTCTAAATTATTTCTCTTTGGATCCTTCTCCCTCACCACCCAACAGCTCTGCAGAGCCCCAGCATCACTGACTGCAGCTGAAAACATCAGTTACTCTTGCATGAAATTGAACTTTATGAAGAATAGGAAGTTACTGATGATCTCCAAATTCAGGAGTATAATAGAAATGCTTATCTTCATACTTGGCATAATTTAAACATTTATACACTAGTAATTTAAAATGGCTGCAATGCCTCATGGTTACGGGGTTTTCAAACGATAACTGAACAACCCAGGAACATTTAAAAATCTGCTTTTTCAAATGGGCTATCTCAGCATTCTGCTCCTATTCTGCTCCATGGAATACAGGATTTTAATTTTCTCCTATTACAGTGAGCAATCACGCCTCTATCAGTTTTCCATCTTCACAACAGATGTGCATATTCAAAGACCTCAACATTCACTTCCCAAAACAAATACCAAAGTCAAACCAAGACAAAACAGAAAATATGGCCAATTATAACTTTTAGCCCGTATATGCCATAAAAAAAACAGAAAACCAGAAAAAAATGGTTGCTATAAACAGCCTGTCAAACAGAAGCATTCCAGTAGGATAAACATGACCTTCCTTCTTTTAAACATATACAATCAACTGTAACTTGCCTTTTTCAAGTGAATGTTTCAGTCCTAAATTTTGTATTTAATACTGTAATTCAGGATTGAAACAGTCAATTTTTTAATTTTTGTTTGTTTGTTTGTTTCCCTGGAAAGCCAGACGGGTCAGTGGGTGGACTGGATACTCCCTCTTCCTATTCTGAATGAGAAATGCAAACAAGATAAAATGAATTAAATTAAATACAGACAATTTTACTGCAGTCTTTGAGAGGAAGAATTCAACTAGACTGTGATTGTCAGGACAAACTTGTTAAATAGATTTAGCAAAAATTTAGCAAAAACAAACACGTATGCTTGTGCTTATAATGCCTGGAATCTGTTGAAGTATATTACTGTAAGTCAGGAACAGTTTTAAAGTTTGGGTTCAGTTCAAACCCTCATTCTCAAAGATTTGTGTTTGCTTATCAGCTAAGAATTTCCATAAAGGAAAATAAGATGACCATCACAAAATTTCAGTGGGCTATTTCACATCTGGTCAGAAATGATTTAAAGATACCAGCTGGGTTTCATTGCCTCCACTTAGGACCTGTCTGCACTCAGAGGCAGTGAGGATGAAATGCCTGAACACAGCCAGAGTCCCACAGCAAAACAAACAAACAAACAAAAAAAACCAAAAAAAAAAGAAAATAATACAAACTCCACTTTTTAAATGCCTGAGTTTTGAAGACTGAGATTTGATTTGGACTGAACTCAACTACTCAGACTTTACCAGAGTTGTGCTGCAAACTGAGGTTGCTGCATTTTTAAAACCCTGACAAATATCTATATACATGAGCCTGCTTCATCAGCAATTTTGTTGCTTTTCCTGGGATGCTGAACTCTGCTGAAAGAAGCCTCATTCCAAGACTTCAGCATATAGAAAACTCCAATTCACTTGCTCCCAAGGCAGTTTATTTACTAAAGACTGGTACAAAATTAAACAATAAATTAACTCTGAGTACAAGTTCATGATTTGGTTTAAAAAAACATCTGTTTCTGAGACAATAGAAAACCCATTTTATTTTACTTTTTTTAAAAAAACATCTCTTTTGAAATATGAAGGTGATTTTTCTTTCCTGCATCTTTTAGCTTTGCAGTAATTGCAATAAAAGATGCAATCCAGTTCAAATGGCTGCAGCTGACACCAAACTCGGGGAGAAAAAAAAGAGAACAATCCAAGTTTCTTAAGCCCAACAGCTGACAAACAGACAAAAGCCAGGTTTTAGTGGACCTTATCCTCATTTATTTGGAGCACAGCAGGAATCATCCACGCTGCAGAACTGGGACACAGACCTTAAATCCAGCAAAATGTTCCTTTTGGTCTGCATTAAAGACAAAGCAATAGACAGAAATAAAGCTACAATTTTACATAAAAAAAAAGAAACCAGGGAACACAATACCCTGAGGCTACATAGATCTAGACACTAAGACTCCTTTTGGTCTCAGAATCAGTTTGATTTTTCTCTTGCTTTTGGGTAGATCTAAAGGAAAAAAAAACACCTCTTCCACCTTTGCAGGCTCTGTTCAGGAAAGGTCTGTTGACCAAGGTGGATGCCTGGAGAAATAATATGATTATTGCCTGTGGATGTACCACTACCTTCCTAGGTTAGGAGTACAACCATGTACTGGAAAGGCAAAACACATAAACCCAAAGTTTTTTAAAGGTGAATTCAGTAATGAGCTAAGTGTATAAACAATGGTGAACTTTAACCACTGCTCCTGTGTGTGTAACCACAGAACCACAGCACCACGGTGCTGTACAACCCTCCCTCGCTGTTCTGCTCATTTTGTCTCTGTCCTGATCTCTGGGAGGGGCCCAGGGTGGGCAGAGAGTGTGCTCTGAGTGCTTCTGATTTCTGGAAAATGGCTCTAGGCAAAGCCAGATCACTGTGTGCCTGTGCACGCACGTTCCCACCCACCACCAGGCCTCCAAGTGTGGTGGATTTCAGGTCACAGATCAATGAACTCCTGTGCTTGCACCACCATGCAGCTCTGGGACAGAATTTCCAGATGTGTAACCTGCAATCTCTGATCTTCAGCTGCAGAGTGCAGTGGTGAGAGACAGACTGGTTTATGGACCCCTGAGATGTCCCTGAGGGATGTGAAGAGCCACCTTCAGCAGAGCCAGATGTCAGCACCTGCTGTTTGCTGACTCCAAGACATCCATGCCAACACTGGAGGATACAGCTTACCTTAAAAATACAAAATGCAGTGATATCAGAATAAACAAAACAATACACTGCATTTCCAAGCCAAATTTCAGCTTTCACACTTAATACTGTGTTTGAGATAATATTTGATTAACATAAATTATGGGGACTAGATTTTGTTCCCCAAGATGTTTGAAATCTTACAATACTTAACATTTCCATGAGTCAAACAAATATCAAACCATTATGCTAGATAAATTTCCATCCTCATTAAAAAAAAAGAAAATTTAAAAAAAGAAAAACAAACCAACCTACAAAACCCTCCCAAAATAATCCTCGCAAATACTCGAGAATTCATGTATGAAGCAAACAGATATTTGCATTATAAAAGGAGTTGGAAATGCCATAAAGCAGAAAAAACAATAACATTGAAGTGATATACAGGAAACATTTCACTTCTGGATCACCTCTGGAGTGTGCTTAGAACTCCTTAGACTGACACTGAACTTTAAAGCACAAAATAAAAAGAAGTGGTCACTTCACTGCTGTCCACTGGGCACTGAACCCAGAAACCTGCCCTGGATCCTCCACAAGGCACAGGATGGAGGAACATACATAATTACATCCAGACTCGCATTCCAACCTGGTTTATAACCCTATTATTAGTACAGTGCCCACAGCATTTTGGATGTATGGCCAACTGGGTGTTGGGAAAGTCTGTCTTGAAACACAAAACACCCTGGGGAAGACGGAAATCTCCTCCCTGATTTGAGGCTTCTATCAGTGCAAAGGGAAGTGCTGGTGCTGCCAGGTTTCCTAATTGACCACAACTGCAGCACAAATGTTTTCTGGGCAAATTATCACATTCATTTTGCTCCTCATTCTTTCCCAGCCTTTCACTTCCCATCCTTCATAGAGTTTTATACATCCTCTTGATTTTTAGCTCAGCTCGTTCAAACTCCACCATTTAGAAAACCTTCCCTTTGCACAGAAAACCTTGGGTTTTTTCCATTTCATTTGAACACTCTACTGTTAGAATTGAGCCAATTAAACCCACAAAGGCACTTGTCAGTAGTCCTTGCCATATCGATACCGTATTTACCTTGCTAAGATAAAGGCACTTGAGAGCTATTGACAGAGTTTAACCCTGCGCTGCCTGGGCAGCTCCTGCTGCTCATCTCAAATGAGACTTCAGGGGAAAAAGTGAACCAAATGATTTGCACAAAGCAAGACAAGGGGCAACCCAAGCCCACAGAGAAAATCTGGTGTTCAACCAAAAACTGAGAGAAGTCCTTCTTTCTTAGCCCATCTGTGGCTTTGAGTCTCCAGAGTACAACACAACACCAAGCTTTAATGGGTGGAAACTTCCACTTTACTCTTTCCCTATCAATAAGGGCCTCTCCTGCATGTAAAAATCCCAGAACTCAGTGGCAGACATCTATTGTTAGAGCAGACACCATGCTCTAGCACAAATTGCACCATGCAATTTGCAGACACCATGCAAGCACAAATTCCCTCCAAAGCAAAAGCCAATTAATTGCATGTCCTACAATTTGTTAAAAAGAAACAAACAAACAAAAACCCCCAAAGTTTAATTGCTTTTTAATATAAAATCTTTACACTTTTTGCAGATGATTATGTTATTTCACAGTTTATTATAAAACATTTTCTGTTATCATTAACTGAAAGTTAATAGTTTTCTGGTGTGGTGGCTGGAGTGTAGTAACTGCAGTGACACACCAACATGAATTTTAAGTTGCTGCGTACGGCAGCAGTACAAATCTGACCTGCCAGCCAGAAACAATAGACAGAAAAATCCAAGTATATAAAAATTAGAGCCTACATTTTCAAGGTATTGAGCATCCTTTTGTCACCAAAATAAAATGGTAGAACACATAAATGGCAGAACTTTCCTGGAGTACAAGGCCTAAATAAATGGCTAAAGGGTAACTGCAGGTCTGGGTTCAGAAGCTGTTGGAAGCTTTTAGAGAGAACTAGGCATTTCAATGGTTCTTTTTCCCTGTGAAAACTGCACACATTTCATACATTTCACTCTTTTTAGAAAATGAAAGCAGACAAAAAAGTATTATTCAAGTTCTGCTAGGGCTCTTCAGAGAAGGCAAAATTGGGGATGGTGCAGTGTTTTACATTTTGCTGAGAGGGCTCTGCAGTCAGATGGAGATGCCACCTCGGTCCTGCTCTGTAAAGTGAACGCAGATGCAAGCTTTGATTTAGACATTCAGTCTTACATGAAAACATTTAAGTCAGAACTTGCCACAGAAATCCTTCAGAAACCATATGATTGCTCCATGTCCTTGAAAGAGCCACAGCTGTCTGCCTCACTGAGGTCCATCCCAAAAAACACTCGACGCTCACACAACACATTTTGTCTCTGTGTGCTCTTAATAGGCTTCCGTTTACCTGCTGGAGTGCAACCTGTCAGCTTGGCCACCTCAAATGCCTGCAAGCCTCAGTGGTATTTGTTTCTATCCCTTTTGTTCAAAGCCAGGCTGAGTAAAGTCAGCCAGGAGGGTTTGAGCATCAATACGCCACTGGCAGATACTCTTGGAGGGAGCAATTTCCTGCCGAAGAGTTGGCAGCAGCCACCACAAGCTGCCCCTCTGAAGTCAGCTTTGTCCTACTTTGCTGAGTTTACTTCTTCAGTAAGAGGTCACAGTCACGTGCACAAAGTTTGAGAAACTTCAGATGCTGTGTATGGTAACACATGGCTCACCACAGGGTGAAGAAAAAAAGAGAAGAATTTAAGTAAAGCTACCAAGCAGGAAGGGACAGAGGTGCTCCCATCCCTTACTGTAACTGGGAGAAAAGCACAGCATTTCTCAGGGCAGCTCTTGGGAGTCTCCTTTACACAGCTCCTTCTAAGCCCATGGTACAGCTTTACAAACATCCTTCCTTTTAGTATCAGTGCTTAGCACTAAGCCTGGGTTCAGTCTATCTCTGCATTGAGCCAGCAGCACTCATTTCTCTCACATTCCCTCACAATTCCCTCCTTGCTTCAGACATTTGGAGGGAAAGCACAAAGTGCTTCTGGTCCTCCAGGCACCTGCTCAGCACTTGGAGAGCCTCTGTTGTTTCTGTCACCGTGGTGAGCTGCCCTCAGCTGTCCTTCCAAGGGCCAGTTCTTTGCAGCTCTCCAACTCATTTCCCCCTTTGTAGCTCCAATTCTCCTGGATAGGGAAGACTATCTGTCATCTGCCTCAAAGCAGTGTCTCCTCAAAGACCATTTTCAGTATGGGAAAGGAAAGGGAGCTTTATGTTACCCTGCTTACAAGTACACCTCTACTTGAGTTCTACTGGAGTACAGCTGTCACCTTGATTTTTTCAAGTTTTTTAAAGCCTTCTGATGTTTGTATTTTTGTATAGAATTTTTTAATGTATTTTATGTAAATAACTTATTGTTTTCATTATTTTATAGGGGATGAGAAACCTGACAGACTGTTGGGTTGCCCAGTGACATTGAGGAGGTGGCACTGTCACCCTCCAATGACACTGGCATTTCAGGAAGATACAAAAATTTAATCAAATTTTTCAATAAACAGTTTTTCATTTATCTTAAAAAAAACTGCTCCGTGTCATTTATACTGTGTCCTACAGTAACATACAGCCTGTATTTCCAGTCACCTGAAACAACTGGTTTTGGGGGATCACCTAGAATCAAACCTCATGGATCACATGCAACCACCAAACAACACACTTGGCTCTAGGCCTAATGTGGATTAGAAAGGTGATCTGCATTTCTAGTTCTGTTCTCAGTACATCCTGCTCTGAAATTCAAACTTCTTAAAAGCTTTTCCTTCTCCTTTGCAACATCTGAGTAAGAGCTCACTGTGCCATGGAGCAAATGATCAGAGCAGATCAGAATTTCTAGGTTACTATTTTAAGTCTGACTTAAAATTTTTACACTAACAGTCACCGTCTAACAGCCCTGGTTTAGGAAAACAAATGCAGAAATAAGGCCTTTGTCTCATCTGGCCCTTGAAATTATAATTCTTCCACAACAGAGAAGTTAATTGAATTTCAATTTTAAATGTACCTCTAAGACAAGAAATACACTGTACACATTACAGCATCCCATGGTGAGAAAGAGTCTTTGATAGAATTAGAATTTGCTTTCTTGCATCTCAAATGCAAATTTCTCTGGAGATAGCTAAAAAAAATCCAGTAAGAAACAAAAAACTCTTCAGCAATAAAATATTTTTAGTACATAAACAAACCAAAATATTCTCATTTGCATATGGTGCATCTTCATCTCCTGTGACATTTTTTATTTTTATCCTATATGACAATGCTACTGACAAACTAAATAACCAGAAAAAGCAGGCAACATTTCTGATGCCAGATGCTGGAGATCAATAGCTATTTCTCAGAGTTTATGGCATAATTAAAATTTGTAACAGGAATAATTTTCTCTTCAGCCCCTCAGGCTAAGTCTAGAATTATTGACTAAGTCTAAGTTATATAGTGTAGCATTTGTTATTATGTTTATGGATAATATAAAGGATTTTATGCTTTTTGCATGGAATCTGGTAAGTATAGAAACAGTAACTAGGAAAGAATTCTCTGTATCAGGAAAGCAGGAGTTACAAATATTTTGCTGTTCAGGTATGCAGAAGACAGGGTTTGTATAATCATCTGCTAGTTAAGCTGTGCTCCAGTTTACAGGAGGTGGCCACAGTGCCCATGAACTACAGAGAACTGAATTTGGATTTCCAGTCCCTCAGAGCTCACCCTGCCTTTGCTCCATGGAGGGAGTGCCTGGTCCCAGAGTCACTGGTGCTGCCAGGAGCTGGAGCAATATATGGTAATTTAAATTAAATTTACTGCCATATGGGAATGGCTGTAAATTTATAACCCCAAGAGTCTGCCTATGCTTTCCTCTACCCAAGGCATACAGACAGCAAAGAAGAAGAGAGCAGAGTTGATCAAGGACAGCTACACTTCACTTCCATAAGGAGGGAGAAACAACAGCCTTGCACAACCATCCCATGGCTTGGGTTTGCTGTTACTTCAGACTATCAGGTCAAACAGACTCGGTTTATAAATGAAAAGAGATGTATTTGTTTGCTTTCAGCCCTAAAAACTCATTCCTGGGCAGTGGAAGAGTAACTGGATTATTTCTTGCTCGTGTCTCAATCAAGGCTAATAGCAACACAAACCAAATTAAACCCTCTTGATACCAGTGCAACCCCATCACTTTCATTGCATTTTCACAAATAAAGCAAAACTAGAAAGTTGGTAAACATTTCTGCTGATGAGGCACAAGAACAAATACAGTCTGACTCAGTCCCTCTTTGCAAGGCTAGCAGGAATAAAATGTGGTAAACTTAATTGTGTTATGAAGGCACAGAAAATCTGAGCTTACCCAGACAGCAGAAATGCCACTTTTAAAAGCACTACTTGAAGAAAAAGATGAATATATATACAAATTGACAAAGCCAGCTATTATGCCTAGCACTATGGATTCACAGTAACATTTGGGCTAAAAAGCACAGCTCGACTTTCTATAACTGTTTCTATGGGGATGGATTTAGTTACCTTTAGCTTATGCTTTTTATTCTCCTGAATGCTAAGAAGAGCTTCAGGATATGACCAAAATTTAACCAGAAACACAGAACTGGAAAAAGGCAGAAGCAGCTGCAGCAAGGCTCCAAGAGAGCTGACCCTTGGTACCAGGCTGGCCCAAAGGTACCTGTGGCTCTCCACCAGCTGAAACATGACAGTGGACTCTAAAAAACCCTGAATTTTAAAATTTGAGTGAAAAGCCCCAACATTACATAGAACATGCACGTTTTTTCCAAGAGGGAAGAAGATGACAAGTCTCTTTGAAGTTCATTGCTGGTTTGCAATGATTTCTAGCTACTTGCCTGATGTACATGAAGTCAATCTTTCTTGCTACTCTGATTGCTGACTAAATGCAAAATGAACAGTTTTGCAGTTACTAGTCTCAGTTCTATATATCACATAACCAGGAGACTAATTAAGAGACCAGGCCTTGAGGGGGGCAGGAAGGAAACAGAAACAAACAAACAAACCCCCCAGCACAAAATCAAACACTCAGGAAAAAAAAAAAAAATTAAAGACCTGGATCAGAATGATATTGCAAGAAAAACCCAACTTCACTTGTCTTTAAAAAACACATCTCAAGAACTCACTGGCAAGACATGACAGCATTTAGGACACTGTTCCACTGTGCTGAGGATCAGTGGAGATGCTGTTTTTTCAAGAAAAGGAAAAAGACAAACAAAACCTCTCACCATCACCACCTTTTCCACTAGGGCTATGGAATGAAATCCCTGTATAGAGATGGAAAAATTCCCAGCCACTTCCAGAAAACTTCCAGTACTTGAAGGAGGAGGAAAAAAGAGAGCTTGCTATGAAAGAGCATCTGCTATGAAAGCAGAGCACTCTTTAGTTTATGAAGTAGTTCATATCTGCATAAGAAGTTTACATAAAAGCAGGTTTCCTTTGCCTGAGCTGCTCAGACCACATTAATATTCCCCCCACGCCAAGCTCCGCTCTTTGCTTTCCTCCAGTAAGTGACTGACTTTCAGAAAAGGAGGTGCAGGAGCAGCCAAAACAAACATAACCCTTACCACACACGCTGAACAATGATGTATTGGGGGAAAAACCAACAACTTCCCTTGGATCACTTCCCTAGCGTGGCAAACACTGAATCTGACAGACCCTACTGCTGACAAGGGCTTATTCCTACATTTGGTAGAATTTCAAAGTTTAAAGCAGCTTCATGAGGAAAAGTTTTCAAACACTTTGCAAACATCATCCTTTTGCTGTACATTTACTATATTTTCAATTTCAGTTTTACTTATTGAAGCAAGATGTTGCTATCTGTTTCATTTTCAGGCACACATATTAGGATGCAATCATCTGCAACATACCTTTAAAAACTGGAAAGGATTGTAACAGCAAAACAACAATAATACCAAGCAGACTGGGAGCTGAAAGTCTTGGGCTTGATATCCAGTTTTGTGGTCAATTCCCACTATGGCAGACAGATTCCCTCTTATCATGCTTCAATTTATGCAGTTTTCTCAGATTTAATATGCTTATATTAGTGATAATATTCGTGTAGAACTGAAATCTGAACTCCTGATTTGCAAGCACATATAAACCGGGAAATGAAAGCTAAAAAAACCCAGGTATTCCTGTGATAAAAGAGTTAAAAGCACCCTGAAAATGTTCGAATGACTTCAGCTGAAGTAAAAAGAACAGCTCTGTGCTGTTCCAGCTGCTGATGGCTCTGCGGGACTATTTAAATCTTGTATTTTTCACAGCACCAGGATAGTGATCAGAACATACTTCTCCAGCTTTCTAGATTCACCACTTTGAAATGAAAGTCAAAAATCTACAGGAGGCAGCAATAAAACGAATTATTTTAAATTACCCATTGTTACTGTACCTGGTTGGGGAATAGAGCCAAGCTGTGCAAGAAATGCTGTCACAGGAAACCCTTGCTATTATCATTCAAAAAGAGCCAAAAAGGGACCTGGTGATGTTCTGTGAGTAACTGTCCAGAGAGCAAACCTCGACTTGCAGGGCTGAGGTCATCCAACACCAAGGGGAGAGGAAGCACTTTCACAATGCACCTTCAGAATTGCCAACTTTTGTTAGAGCCCCCAGTTAATAACTGCAGCTGATTACAGCATTCATTAGCCTTATTCAGAGTCCTGCTCAAAAACACAAACCTGAAAGAAAATTGTTCATGTAGCCTAGGAAGCTGGGCAGACCCGGTAGCAAAGAAGCAAGACTGGAATTTGTTTTCTGGGACATTCCCTTCTCAATTCCCAGTGCTCCATGCAAGCACACCAGCATCTTTATGTAGGCTCTTGATATTTTCCTATCACCTTTCTTAGCAAAAAGTAGTAGCTGCTTCTTTTAGACCTGGCCTGTAAATATTTCATGAGACTACATATATATTGATCTAAAAATCAACATCAGAACACAAGAACAAACCCTAAGGAGCACACACTCGGAGCTGATCCAAAGCCCAGATTAATTACAGAGGGAATCTGAACTTGCTGGGAACTGATTCTAGAAATAATGCAGTAGTTTAATAATATGTTTATATTAACAATAATATGTTTATATATATATATATATATATTGAAACCAGTTATAAAAATGTTTAAGTTATGTTAATAAACAGTACATAAGGGAGCCCTGAAAAAAACCCACATTTTCTAGGATGTTTTATTAATAATGCTCATATGAGTCCTCTCATTCTTGCTCACTTACCTGTGCCTCTCAAGAACCAAAAGAATAAGCTGCATTGACATGAACTTCTCAATTCAGCTCTCTCCTCTGTGGGCCAGAGGCAAGCATGGATTACACACATTTAGCAAACCAGCAAAGCTGCTACCATCATCTAGCAACACAAAACAGTGTAAAATCAATTACAACTCATGTACAATGTCATCAAATTAAAATTTACAGTAATTGCATCTTGTGGGGTTTATATTGTCACATTCTCCAGTAAATAGTACTTAATTCATGGGAAGACTGAAAACAACAACTCGTGTGAAGGGAATGGATCTTGATTCTAAAAGCAAAAAACCCAACAACGACAAAAGAGGAAAAAAACCCAAACCACCACACAAGTACAAGGTACTCCTCGTGGGTTTCAGTGCATTTCTGAAGGGCTCTCAGTGCACTGCCTGAACCAGGAATCAATCCATGGCTGGCAGGCACAGCCCCATTGTTCAGAGCTTTGCTCTTTTCACTTGTCACAGCCCTGCAGGAACGGGGCTCTGAACCACTGCCAGCAGCAGCAAAACAGCAACGGACTAAACCAAGAGTTAATTTATTCTCTGGGCTTACTGTACTTGGTGCAAAACAAAACTGCTCTGACGGCAGAGTGACCTTATATTTACTGACTGACCAGATGGCGAGAATTACTGACTTATGTAAGCCCCAAGCCTCCTTCCCCATCTGACTGCTGGCTGCTGGGGGAAATCAAATAAAGGGCTCTGCGTAGTCTTTAGGGCTCCAACCTAATCATCACAACACCATTAGAAGAAAATGCTGCAGGGAAAGGCAAGGAGGGAGCAGGATTGAAACCCTGGATCCTCAAAACCAGTTTGTTTTTTTTTTTCACAGCAGAACTGAAGCCATGGGTACAGAACAGCAAGAAGGTTTGTGCACCTGCTGCCCAGGCCTTATCTCTTTTGCTAATGAATAAGTGAAGCCAGCCTCCAGGGCTGTCAATCTGGCACCTTTAGTAATTCACACAAGCCTCAAAGTTCTCTAAAAATAAATAACATGAAAAGGAACCCAAGTTGTCTCACTAGCAGTGGTTTTGACAGGTATCTTGAGTAATGTTAATCTTTGCACCTTTCTTTCCTTAAAAAATGCTAGTTGAATCATCAATTATTTGGGACAGTTTCTAAAAACAATCACACATGGAAAATAAGGTTGATGACAACCAAAAAAATGAAACTGGGGGTGTGCATGTGTTTGCATGTGTGCACACACAGAATTTTTTTTTTAAAAACCAGAATTACTGTGTAGCCCTAATTCTTGTCCCATTTCCATTAGTGCAAATCAAGAGGAATTCCATTTGAATAAGCTCACTTAGGCTAATGGAGAAAATGCACGAATTAAGCCAGAATCACAATCATAGTTCCCAAAAGACTTGTATAAAATACAACGTGCTTGAAAATATTTTCCATCAGTTTTTTTCATAGATTATAATTGGCAGAACTGAAATAGCTCCTCACATACAGCACAAAAAAAAAAGACTGAAGTTAGGCTGGACAACCTTCTGAGCAGCAAACCCCTGTAACCAAAAGTCAGGTCCTGAATGAAGAAAGAAAGAAAGAAACAAAACCAATTCTTTCATTGCCATGCCTGAAATGGCATTTAGACCTGTATAGCATTGAATATTCCTGCTGCTTTATTCAATATTAAAATATGGATCAAAATCTAATTTGCCACCATATGTTTTCTGGATACTTCCTACATATTTATTAACATATAGCAAAAATATAAAAAAGAGAGAGAAAAAAAGGCAGTGGAATAGAAGTTCTCTGTGAACTAAACCTGCTCCAGCATTGATGGAGTTATTCCCTGTTAAATATGGAAATCTGAGACACACATTTGAAACCCTGGATTACATGTGTGCATGCATATAAAGAATAACTTCAAGTGAAAAAAAAATAACACATCTTGTCACTGACTAGAAAGTTACCACTCCAGCTCTCAGAAAACCTTTTGAAAATTTTACAATGGCTTAAGGATTCTTGCAAAACACAAAACAGACACAAAGCTATATCCCTTGTATGCAGAGCATGAGAAAGAGGCCAGGAAGAAACTGGTAAAGTCAAGCAAAAGAAAAGCATGGGCTGAATGTCAGGGGAAAAAACCCACTGAATGCTAAGAAGATAAAATAATGGAATAATTCCCCAGGATGATAATATTTTCTGGGATGTTAAAACAGCCTGTTGAAAGAAAAAAGGGCTACTGGGAAAACATTCTTTCTCAAAGCAAAAACTTGACATTAATGTTGCAAAAGAAGGACTAAGCAAGATTTATGAAGTGTTGCTTTCAGGATTCTACTGAAAATTTAAAATACCTAGGACAGAATACTCTGTTCTTACATTTAGTCACACAAGTGCCCACAAGGGCTATTTTGCATGCATGTGTTGGTGTAACCTCAGCACAACCCACAAAAGGAAAAAAACACAAAGGCAACAAGCTGAAATAAGCCATGAATACTAAACAGAAACATCTTTCATCTCCCTGCATCTGCCATGCACTGCTCACATGCAACAGGCAGGAAATTTGTGCAAAATAGTTGTGCAAAGCACTTCCTACCCAAAAAAACATCTGCAGAAGGTTTAACGAAGCCACAGAACAGTAACCCCAACATCCACAGATCACCTTAAATTAAAGCAACCTTTATTGACAGTACAGTGCCAAATGCTAACACAATCTTATCAGACCTTTCCTTGCCCTCCTAAATGCAAGCAGCAACGTTCTTTTTTAATAATGCATTGCAGAGATGAGTGATGTGGATTTCCTCCTTTCCCCAAAACACGTGCAAGGACAAGTCCCCTCGCGTGGACACGCTGCACAGCCGGCAGCAGAACAAGCTCCCACACGCAGAGCAAGGACGCCCCAGAGCTCCCGAGAGCACAGCACTCCACGTGTGCTTACCTGGCTGGGCTGCACTCGCTGCACTGGGCTCATTCTCTCCCATTTCCACAGAATTATAAACTCCTTTGAGAGGAGCTGAGCGGTTCCAGCCAGAGGACGTGGTTGCTGTGCAAGTTCTGACCTCCTGACTTTCCACCGTGGCGCGGTAACCCTATACCTGACTTTCTTCTGGGAATAATCAGTATCCTGCTTCCTGAGCTACCTGGGCCTGCCTGACCTGTTTCTCTATAAACTGACATCATATCCTTTGATCTGCTTTGATTAACATGTGCTTCGGGCAAGGCTGCTTTGTCTTCTCTTGGGCTCTCCTGCTCCTTCGCTCCCCACCCTCTCCTTTCGCTTTCACACAGGCTGTGGGGTGAAGCCTCTCTCTGTTTCGTGGCAGGTGTTTGGGACAAAATGCCAAGGGCCACAGAAAGTTTGCAACTGCTTTTAAAGAACCTCTGAATTTGCATTTAGTAGGAAACCTAAATGTTAATTATCAAACCAGTGTCTGGAATAGGAACTTTGCAGCTCTCCACCGAAGAGAACAATAATTGCTGCCCATGCAGAGCCCCTTGACAAAATCTTTGCAAAGAACCTCAAACCCAACCCACCCGTCCCCTGCCTTTCCCAACGATTATCCCCAAGGAAAATGCTTTCCTTCAACACTGCAATTTCAATATTGTTTTGACTGTTTAAGCAAATGGGCTTCTAAACAAAACAAAAGGTTGTTTTGCTTGTCTTATCCTCCCTCTCCAGCACAAGGAGATAATCTTATCCAGCCACACTCCCAGCAGTGTTCCAAGAAAATATTTGCTCTTTTCTGCCATGTAAATCAAAGGACGGGTGTCTGATACATTTGTAATCAATTTGTTGAAAAAGTACACCTGTCTCTCTGCCTTCAAAGTTAGTTTTATTTCAACATTTACATTTGCAACTGCCAATGACAAAAAATCAAAGAGAAGACACAGTGTTACTTTAAAGGAACAAAAACCTGCAATTTAAAAGAGGTAATTAGCTCTTCCCATGTTAGTCTCCATCTGGATTACACTCAAAACAGTCTAATCAATAGCGTTAGAAAAGTTTTGTAATCCAGAAACAATTAAGTCTGTTTTTAAAACTAAAAGGTATTGGTCTTTTCCTCCTTTTTTTTTCTTCTTGAAGTACTGAAACAGAAGCACAGAGGATAAAAAAACAGAAGATGAGTTTTTCAAGATAATTCAGGCTAGGTGAAGCATACTTTTCAAGTAAAATTTCTGAAACAAACTATGCTAATTCAAAAAAAAATCTCATTTAGGAGTAAGAACGTCCCCACAAGCAGTAACACCCCTCAAGGTAAGCATCACCATACTCAGCAAAAGCTGAAGTAAGAGATATTTATGTATGAGTTTTGCTATGGAAGGTAAATCAGGCATCCCCCAAAACTCACTCATCAGAACAGTGAATTCCAAAAGAAGTTCTCAGTTCACAGAAATGAAGGAGTTTACAAGAAAATGCTCATGCTTTATCCTTGCCTGATTATTACATTAGTTGGGTTAATTCGACTGTTCCACAGTCAGAAAAGGCTCCTTCCCAAGAAAACAAAGAGAGAAGAAAAATGAACTTAGGTCTGAAATTAGGCCTTTCATTATTTTATTTCTGTTAGCTTGGCTGAGCTATTGCTACATATTCCCCCATAATCACCTCATGGCCCAAAATTTGCAGTCAGTGGTTCCTGCAATTCACCAGGCTCGTGCATCCTACTGTCATTTACTGCCAATGAGCTGAAGCTGCCCCTGGCCAGCTCAGGGTCAGTGCAAGGGGTGAGACTCCAGCAGACACCTGGGGAATCTCCCCAGCTGCTCCGTGACTTCCAGTTCCAATGCTGAACATCATCTTTGAATTAATGCACAGAGTTTTCACTGGGAAGTGCCAGTGAAACATTCCAGTGAAACATCCGTTTGGTGGGTGGAGGTTTTCAGCTCAGTTCTAGTGCAGCTTCCTCTGCTTAAGGACAGAGACTAAATGAAGTTATTTTGGTGTGCAGAAAAATGAATAAGTAAGAACTTTGGTGGCTTTTACTTCAAGAGTGAAAAAACAAAGTGGTCTTTCTGAAAACTTCTGTTAGGACAGCCATTGGACAACAAATGTGCAAGAGAAGACGTTGAGCCTTTATTATTAAAGGCTCTATGTCTATTCCTGCTTTTCAACCAGGTCCCTATTAAGAAAAGAGATACCTAAGTTGCACAATCCCTTCCTGGGAACAGCAGAGGAGCACATTCAGAAACTCCTCCTTGACCACCAAACTTGAGGAAGTCAAAGATTTGGTGCTGAGCTTCTATAAACAAACAAGTTTGAGTTGCTTTATTTTTAAAAGCTGTTTAAATGTTTAAGAAAAACAAGTTTATTTATCAATGACCTTCTGCACTGCAAAGCAAAATGTATTTGATAATCAACTGATGAGAGAAACATTTAAAGCATTTCTGCCCTCTCCAAACTCTAACTGTCCAACTCTTGAGAGAGAAATCCTTAAATAACCTATGTCAGTGTTACTTCTAAGCACGGAAAAAATCACAATGATTAGTTTTTACCCTCACTGCTGTTCTCCATGAGGTGTCCCCCCACCCCCATAAAGAGAGCTACTCATTCCAAAGAAAAAGGAAGTCTAAGGCAATAAAAATAACTCTTCTCCTTAGCTACTGAGTACCAGCACTTCCTTCAAGAGTCAGGTTTTGATTTTAGGCTTTTAGCACCTACAAAAGGATTTTGTAGTTTAAGTTCCAGCATTTTCTCACATCACCTTCTGTTAACTCTTAAATATTTTTAAGAATTCAAGAGATGAGAGTGATAGTACTGAAAATACTTCTTCCCTTGAAACGAAGCCTACAAGTGGGAATAGCGCAAAAAGGACGGAAACTCAAGATTTTTCACACTCCCTCTCCCAACAATGACTGATGGTGAGAAGTGGCTTTCTTGCTTTTATGTTCTCCTAGAACTGTTTGTTGTGCTCAGTTTGTGCAATGATTTAAATGGAGTGTTTTCCAAAGGAGGAACTCTTAATTCATTCACCCTCTCCAGAAAGACCCAAGTGTGAAAATGCAGTGGCTTTATTCTGCTCCCAGAAAGAAAAAAAAAAAGTGATTCTGTGTATTTACTGCACATCAAATACAATATTTCTTAGTCTAAAGAGTGCATTTGACAGATAGTGAACAGAAATGTAATTTGATGATTGTAGTGATCAGGGCTAAAAAACAGAAAATTCAGTTATGCTGTGCATGAAGCCATGGCAAGCAGATCATTGCATTATCCTGCTGACACCATGGATGGCTATAAGCCTAAATTTCATGTCACTAGAAACACAGCACACTCCACCAACAGTGCTGAGAATATTAATTTTGCCACATGTTTCCTAAAGTAGGTCTGCAAAGCTAGAGGCCCTCACAACTGAAAGCCTCCAGAAAGGCAAAGGTTTCATCTTTGTGCTGGCCAAAAGGCTTTCAAGACTCTCACTTTTACTCAGGAATATTGTTATTTTATAGAATCAATGCAAACAAAGTATCACCAACAGCTAACACTGCTGCTGTCACTCTTTACTGGTAACATGCTTTGTCATACTAGATACTCTACAAAAGGAACAGAAATGCACATTTTGGGGTTTGGTTTGGTTTTTTTATAAGGAATATTGTCCAAGTGTTTCCAAAACGTGAATGAGACACAATTATTACATATGAAACTGCAGAGATAATAAAAATAACATCTAGGACTGAAACATAAGAACTGTGACTATGCAGAGTTCTTTTACACAATTGTTAAGATGATCTGATCCAGGCTCTGTGAACACTTGATCCTTGATAACCACATATTTTAAAGTGCATCACAGGACAGAAGCAGCCAGTAAAGTTTCTTGCACTGCCCACCTGTCTGGCATCATGGGCTGACAGTTTTGACAGGATAATAATAACAAATATTTTACCTTCAACAATGGCATGAGTGCTGGGAGCAAAGGGACAGTGCCAACCCTGTCTCTCTCACTAAGCCAGAGGGGCACAGAGTCTGATGTTTGTATATTGTTGGTGCTCGGGTTTTCTTGTTGTTAGTGCTGGTTATTTGTTTGTTTTTAAGAGCAACATGGCTATGTCATTTATCTCATGAAAAATGGTACAGCAAAAGGAACATCATTATTTAGTTTGCCTCTAAATTACAAGCACTTGTTTAGGCTACAACCTCAATTAAAACAGGAGATGGGAGGGAAAAATATTTTCTTCCACAATTAAAATGGACTAAACACAAAGGAAAGGATAACCACTCCCAAAACCCACGGTGAAAAGGCTTTCAATGTCTATGAAATTATGCACTAAAAAAAAGAGTGAGTGCCAGCAGCAGAGACCTTGCACAGACAGCAATGAGCAGTGAGCAAAGCCCAGGATAGACTTTCTCCATCATGGATGAGAAGCTCATCCCATAGTCTTGTCCAAGTTTTATTTCCAACTCTAATTGTGCTAACCACTTTTTCAACAGTTACAAGGATGCTGTGGTATAAAACTTCACACAGATGCAAACATCACCTCTTTGGAACTTAGTGAGCAACAAAATATATTTGTTCCCTTTTATTTCTAAGCATTAATAACAGGTTATTACTAAATGGACCAGAAAAGGCTCCAAAACACCACTCTGAGCTGTAACTCACTGATGTGGACTGAACAGAATTAAAATTTAGGTCTTCCAGACCCCAGAGAAGCTGTTTTTCCCCTCTGGCCACTTTTCTGGGGGATGGTTGCACAGAGGAGCAATCTCCTTTTTCAAAAGCATACCCAGCAAAATGACTGACATGTTGTTCAAGCTCTCCCTAATCCCTTGCTGAGTGAGAAAATCACATGCCAAGGGAATTTATTAGTATGCAGAAAAAAGAAGGATTCATTTTTTTGTTTTGTTTTGTTAACAATGCATACATTATTTTCACAATACCTGAATTGTGGGTAATTGTTCTATCTCTCTGAGACTTAACAGTCCTGACATGATTGACAAATGTAAGACAATGTGACCTGTTTTACCTTTATGACCATAAGAAAACTCAACATCTCTCCTTCTTCACTCTCAAAATCCTGATTTGGAAGGCTGACACAAGACCACTTTCCTCACAGAAGTATTTTTCCCCACAGAGAAAACAGGTGCTTTGTCAAAATGCAATTTTACAAGTTCCTTTAAATTCCATTTTCTAATCAGTTCCTGCTCCTCAGTTTTCACTCCCAGAGCATTAGCAACCAAACCTCAAAAAAAAAGTTAGCAATCAAAATCAGCAATGGCCTCCTGATTCACTTTTAATGTTTTATACTTCCTAGTTAATGAAAATATAGGTCTGTAGAAAATAAATAACAACTCAAGCTTCAGCAGCTTCAGACTTCAGCAGCTGAAGGATGAGTGCACAGAAGCCAAAGCTGCAGACACATTACTGTGAAGTTGGTTTGCAGAAGGTAGAAAAAAGAAGGATTCGTGTCTCCTAGCACTTCCTACCCAGTTTTTTTTTCCTGTATTCAACAAACTCCTATATTCATTAAACTCCTGTATTCATTAAACTCCTATAAAGGTCTGGTGCACAGAAGATGATACTTTTAAATCTGGGGCTATAAATGATAATAATGTAGAGTATACAAAATGTAATAAAAATTTCCCTGCCCTTTGATCCACTTGATTATTTAGGAAAACAGTAGAATTAAACCAGAGCTTTTTAAAGATGCTGTTTGTTTGACTGAAAAATCTCTTCACAATTTATTTCTACCACCCTTACTTTTGATGAATCTTGTAGTTATAATTGAAAGCAAAGGAAAAATTGCATGACAAACGTAAGCAGCTTAAGAAAAAGAGAATGGAAGAGTGAGGGAATGAAGAAAGTTTGTCAGCAAGAGAGCTCACGTTATAAATGCTAATATTAACTCCATCTTGCACAACTAAGAAGTAAATCTTACTATTCTAAGATCACATTAGGAAGCACAAAGTCTAGAAACCTAATACAGGAAATCAAAGCTGATCAGCTCTAAATAGAAAAAAAAAAAAAAACACCATTTTATCCTTACTCTCCTCTTTTAGAAAAAGCACCTCTTCAAAAAAGGGTTTAGATTTTGGCAAGATGAACACACATTTCTAGATCCATCTAGCACAGCTGGGAAGGGCTGCAGCTTAAGTAGGTCAGCTTGCATTCCAGGCACATATGTAAGCTTTTATAACAAATTTACTATATGAAATACAGTGATTTAATATGGAGATGGATTTTCAAGCCAACTTGAAGACTTGAATGTTGAAATATCTTCTACCCCAGCAAATTCAGAAGAGCCAGGAAGAAACTTATGAGTGAATCTTCAATCACTGAAGATTGTTACCACAGGAGAGCTGTAAACCACATATATATATGTATATATAAAGATAAATATCTATGTATATCCTACAGAGAAGCAATACTATGCTGCAAAGGACCTCACAGTGTGGGACTGCCCTGTACAGCAGGACAGGCAGCTCCTGCAATCCACACATCCCATCAAGCAGAGCCTGAATCCTCCCAGAATGGAGCAAAGCAACCAACTCTGCCCTGACATATCATCCACCAGGCTAGAGTCTCTGACAAATACTTTTGGTCACACCTATGGACAAATGAGGGCACAAACTGACCAGAAAAGCCTCTGAGCTGATATTCCCACACCCACTTAGTACTTTTCTAGCCAGCAGAGTTGCTGCCCTCTTGTGCCAGGTGTGGTTGTCTCCTGAAGCTCCTGTAAGCCATTCCCTTCACTACTCCCACTGATGCCTTTTCCTTGATTCTAAAATTAAGAGCCAGACATGGATAAAGGGCTTTTCCCTGGGTATTTAATACGGATTTTTATGGTGCAACAGTTCACCAAGGTGGAATGCACCAAAATGGACACACACAGTAGATCACAGATACAATTTTATAGATCTTGCAAATTAGCTTATCTAACAAAGATGCCCTAATAAGAGGCTTGAATGAATAGCAGGAGATCTCCCTGCCCCAAAGTCCTCCCCTCTAGATTATTAACTAGTTTAATCCTAGTTTACAGGATGTGTTTTAGAGGGGACCTTGGTTTTTTAAGATAGTGTCGGGTTTTTTGGCCTCCTGCTGAGAGGTCTTTGGGATGTTTGGTCTTCTGGCCTAACAGAATACCAGGACAGGACTATGCCAAGATATCAGATTGAAGGAATTACAAGTATGCATGCTAAGGGTACTAATAATAAATTAGAGGTATATATAAAAGAAAAGGCAAAAAATCATCATGGCATCACCACAGTAGGAAGGTATCCAGTACTTCCTGCTCCACCTCTGTTTCCTGCTACCTAATAAATGTTAATCAGCCCCCACAGGGGCACCCACAGGGGAACAAGCAGCTTTCCTTGCTGCTGGCAGGCTGTAAGGTGAGCACAGGCTCCCTGACCCAGCTGCTCCATGCAGGGCACACCTTCAGCTCAGCACAGGCTCACCCCCATCTCCTCCTCTCCAGTGACAGCCTCGCCCATCACAGCTGCTCACAGCCCCTGCAGACCCAGCACAGCTCTTCAGTCTGCAGCAAAGCATATTTCATTAGTTTTTAACAATCAGGCTGCAAGATCAGATGGGCAGGCACTGGGACTGCACAAAGCAAAGCCGAGGTTCTGGCCCAGCACAATCTCTGCATCCGAGTTGTGCTCCAGACTGAATAAATTCCTCCTTTTTTCCAAACTAGTTGTTAGATCAATTATTTACCATAAGTAACTCCCTATACAAAGCCTTTCTAGCAGGGAATAACACTCTTCATTGTTGTTTGCATCTCTGAATCTGCTTTGCAGTTCTGCTGAAAAACAGAAGGAGCTCTATTTTTCCAGAGAGAGTAAAGGCAGCAAAATCTTATTCTCCCCAACTGAGGGGAAAAAAGACAAATTATTTTTAGATTAGCACTGTTTTCCATTTCTCCCCAAATCCACAATAAAGTTTTATTTTTCCCAATTCCAGTTGCAGTGCTGTACTCTTAGAAAGCACAGCTGTTGGCTTGGAATTTGCTTGTATGCAGTTATTGCATTGCTTCCTGTATTTTTACATAGATTTTTTAAATACAGAAGCAATATAGGAAATTAGATCCAAAATGCATCAGCCATGACCCTTTTTTTTCTTGTTGTATCATATACTTTAATCAATAAATTGTCTCCATGTCTCAAATGGACAGGATATTATGTAACACAAAACTGCAGAGAAGCCAAAATGAAGGATGAGAAGTTAATTTTTTGTCCATAATTAAGAAAAGAAATCAGAATCTCACTTTCATACAGTGTTCATGGTACACATAAAGAAAGTAATTTTTTTTTAATTCTTGTCTGCACTGGGTTGAACTTTCCATGACTTTTTGTGTTTCAGTTCCATAAGAAATTAAGCAGCCCAACAGAAATTACTACAATATGGGTCAGTAAAAGAAGATTAAAGTCCTTGCAAAAGTAAGTTGGAAGTGTCAAAACTGGCTGATTTAAAGCATCATAGTGTAAGTTTCCTTAACCAACATTTCAATGTAACCAGTGTTTTAATAGATCAGTAATACTGACATTTCCTAAGACAGCAGCAACATTTCAATAGAATGCTGAAAGCATTTAATATACTCCACTCACACTGCTTACTAAAGCTGGACAACAATGATTTAAAGTTTAAATTTATTCCATTTGAATTGCAAATAAAAGAACATTTCTGGTAACATTACAGAAGTTGGTCATGCTTTTTTCAACAGAAATGTATTGTACAGACAGAATAATACAAACTGCCCACAGTTAAAAAAAAAAAAAAGCTTACTTATTGTCTTGGTTCAATTATAAGTATGTTTAAGGTGTTTTTTTATCTTAGAACCTGCTATAGGGGAATAAGCAGCCAGCAGTTTGGACACTTTGGACATGAACACAGATTCATCTTAAATTTTAATCCTTTCCTTCATTGATAGAGCAGATTAAAGCACAGCCTCGAGGCTTTGGGTCCAAAATTTCTGTAACACCAGTGCAGTTGCAAGTCCCTCAATGCTAGTGGTTAAATTTGGGTTAATACAACTCTATCCACAGACAATTACATGTGCAGATGATGAGAAAGAGCAATCTTGCCCCAGACCAAGGTTGCCCTAAAGAATACAAGTTACCAGTCCAGAGCAGTTTATCCAAACTTTCCCATGAATCATCATGAGCTATGAAACATTTCTCAGTACCCTGTAGCAAACTCAGGGCTTGTAATACAAGTATAAACCATTAAAAAGATAAATAGTAAGTCAGAGGCTGCAGCTTGCAAGAGAAGGAAGGAGAAAGACCATTTTGTTAATGACAATGGCCTCAAGGCTTTGGCTATCTGAACTGAAACTTTCCAAACCTTTCACCTGATTTTCTGAGGATCTCCAGTTACAAGGAAGCAGTTCCATACAGCTGGCTGCTGCTGCCTGGCTTCTGTGTGTTTGCTTGGGGTCAGAGAGGGAGAATGCATTGTGCAAGAAAACAAAGTTAGATGAAAACGTTGATAAAAATCAGATTATTATTCCAAGTCTGATAATTACAAAGCTTGTAGTAAATTTAATTGATTTCTTTGCAAATTCCATCAATACATTTCTATTCAAACACTGTTTTTTGACAGCTGGTCAGGTTTCACACTATGCCAAAATGCTCTACAGTTTCAGCCATATGAACAACTATTAACAAAAAGCTTGAACTCAACAAGAAAAAAGGGAAGGGAGCAACTGGCAAATGACAATTGCTCTTACCAGTAAGAGAGAGGTGTTTGATTTTTTTGTTTAAGAATCCCAAAGATGACACAATTGTAGGTATACACACACTTTAACCTCACTTTTGCCTGGTATAAGAAATGGGCGCTAAATTACCAGGTAGATCTTTTGTCCAACAGTTCAAAACAAGAACCCAACCTGTTTCCTACAGCTTTGACCTCATCATTAGGCACCAAAGTTGCCTCTGAGAAACAAAAGAGCAAAGAAAATAGCTGTCTCTTGAAATGTTCAAAATACACTGGATTATGCAGCCTCTGCAAGCCAGTTGCACCTTTTTCCTTAATAAATATCTCCATATAAAAGAAAATTAGTCACTGGATCAATATTCCCATGATGACAACAATGTTCATGGGGTAATATCCATGTACTTTGCCAAAAGTCTTCTAGGGGACACCAAATTAACACCACATCCCTAAGGAAACATCACCTATGTGCAACCCTACTGCAGCACAAAGAGATCCACCCCTCGTGCTGACACCTGTGCTCAAAATCCATTTGAATTGTTTAAGAACAACTTGTACAAGGTCAAGTCTGTCAGAGTCCTCAGTGTGTTCTCAGCCTGACATCATTTCTGTGTAAGGGATACAAAGCAGATGTGTCACTTCAGAGCTGTGTTTAACCACAGGCTTCTTCTCAGTGCTGCAATTATTACACAGACCCCAGCTCATTATCTTTTAGCACTAATGATAATTTTCAGAGGGATCTCAGACTAAGAAAACAGAACATTACATGGAATTAGGTCTAAGAGCTCTCAATTTTAGGCAAATCTCTTCCTAGACACGGCTCTCATTTTGAAAGCACAATAACTGCATGGGACAGGAAGCACATGTTTTCTTCCTTTCAGTAAAAAGCTTGATTTGCCTCTATTCCTCTTGCATTTCTTTTTAGAAGTGTGAAATACACAGAAACAAAACACACGAGATACAAATCTAACCCAGCCACGATACATATTGAGGATAAATCGTGCAAACCCTAAGAAATCCATCTTCATGAGCTCAAGAGATGAGCCAGTGTCAACTCCTGTGCAGTGACAAGGGACCTCAGCCCATCCTCCCAGGTTGCCAGGCAACCGTTCCTGTATCCTTGGCTTTATTCATCAGCCATTAAGCACCATCAGGCTCCCTTTCTTTTCTTCCTCACACAGGCTCCCACTCTTGGAGATGGATGAAGGGGAGGGGGAAGTTAAACAACATGACTTTCTTTCCAAGCAGAAGCAACACTCTGAGTTTTAACAGCTGATAGGTTTTAGCCAATTCATACGACTCAGATAATTGCTTTGTAGTGAAAGGTACAGCATGATTGCAAGGTATGGCTGTATTAGGAAGAGGGTTCTATTAAAAGTTGACATTAATGGACATCTAATATTATTAGACAATGATGATCTCATGTTGACAGTACTAAAGAGCCCTTTGAATTTGTAAAAGCATAAAGCAACAGATGACAGTTTTTTTAAACCCAAAAGAATGGTATTCACCATGAGGAAGTGCTGTTCTAAACAATGTCAAGATAAATAAAAACCAATTGATCTCAGAAGTAGAAATGTGCAATCTTTAACTTTCTCCAGGGAAACAAAGCAGTACTTCAACCACTGGAGGTACTGATCCAGTCCTCAGCATCAATGCAAACACACCTATGGAGCACTTGTCTCTCTGTCATTCTCAAGCCCCAGGTTCAATTCCACTGGCAGGCACCAGCAGGGCAGTGCTGCAGCCCAAACAGAGCTGGGCAGTGCAAATGAAGGAGAAGACTTCTCTCTTCCCAGCCCCAGCTTGGCTCCAGCCAGAGCAGCTCTCACTCAGCTCCTCACAGGGCAGCTCAAGTGTCCCCAGTGGCACAGAGCAAGTGGCAGAGTCATGCTGAGGACAGAGGGGAGGACACAGCTCTTTCAGCTGAAGTCCACTCTGGCATCACCTTATGCTGCCATCAAATAACCAACAACTACTAAATCTGATTTGGTTCTAGAAGTACCTGACACTTAAGGGCAAATCCTGGGACTTTAAACCAAATAGACAACTGAACAAACTCTGACAGTGAATATTTCCAATTTATTGTGCTCCTGGAATGTGGGTCTATGGCTTATGCCAGTATCACAACCCCAATACTGAGATATGAAGTGCCACATGGTTTCTGTGATGTCTACTTGCATTGGTTAAATTTGGGGCAAGCTTTGCTTAAAAATAAAGCTTTTTGGATACAGCAAACTCACTGGTGCCTTCATCCACAGACAAAGCAGGACAGGTAGAATCAAGAAGTTCCAAACACTGAAAATTACCCATTCTGAGTGATTTCAATGAATGAACAAGACATGCTAAACATTCAAATCAGGTACAACCATGATAAAGGACACTTAGTTGAGATTAAGAATACTTTGCTGTACTCACAGGTAACTAACTGTTCATAAAGTTTTTAAAATAATTCTTTTCTGCAGTGATTTCACAAACAAAACAAGCTTGCCACAGCAAGTTAAACAATTCTGGAGGAGAAAGGCTAAAAATATGCAGTTAGAGGATACATCTTCCATATACATGAGAAATCAAAGCATATACATATATAATGAAAGCTGTAGAGTGCTGAAAATTAGTCTCTAGTTTGGCTCTTACTTTCCTACAGATATTTAATTACCCCTTCATCATTTTCACTGCCTTGCTCCCTATACCAGGAGTATGGTACCATGAAAGGAAAATTAAGAGGAAGAAAAATGTGAATTACCATTCTACCAATTTTGTTTGCAACTGAGCTCCCGACATACAGAAGCTCAGAGCTGCAACCTGATTTTCAATTATTTATACTTTGTTGCCTTTTTAATTTCATATTTTCCATTCAATTAGAATGATCTCTCCTTCATATGCATATTCAATTTTCAGACAAAACCAGACAGTTACCAAGGCAGTATGTAAGACACATAAGCATTCGTGCCACTGTCTGTCATTTCTTTTAATTACTGAAGCCATACTCAAATTACTGGCTTATGCTTACACTTTATTTTAACTAAATTTTAAGTTTTGCACCTTAACTCCTTAAAATACTCTTTTTATTCTGAGCACATGATATCCTCACATTTCTTCCAATCTGAGTAACAACCATGATGAGAATAAAAGTTATAAGAGTTTTTTTTTTCATTTACCTTAAAGCCAAGATGGGATCAGCTTTGTAGAGACTTTGTCACGAAGGCATATTTTCAATCTGGCCTCCACACTAATTCTCTGCAAAAGAGGAATACATCACATTTTATATTACCACTCATTGAAACAGAAAACTGATCATTTGCAATGATTCAAATTGTACATATAAGTAGAAGATGCATTTTCCTGACACAGCAGCCAAGTAGAACATATTTTGAAGCATGATGGTGCATGATGGTACTTAGGAAATATTTTTCTTACTTAGAGAAACAAAATATCTGTCTAAAATGTTAAAATCAATGTCCTTGTATCCAGCAAGGTCTGTTTCATGAAGCAGCTGACTCCTCAGCAGGGAGTTTGTGGTGGCACTTCTATACTACAAAACACTGGACAACAAACAATTGCCTTTGTTATCCATCAGTAAAGAGGAAGTGTTCTTATTACAAAAAACAAACAACACTGATATTATGATCATTTCAATTTTTCACCTATTTCCCAGTAGCAACCTCATTATCACTCATATAAATCTCCCTTCTTCTTTAATGAAATTCGGTTGTCGATGTGTTCCTTCCTTAAGCAAAACAAGGTAGTTCAGTACACACTTAAACAGTCTCTGTGCATATCACTGAAGTTCAGTAGTAATCAAGACTTATTTTGAAGATTCCACAGATTGCTCCACTAATAAGCAAGCTTCCACTGCTGCACTCCATAAATTATAAAACAAAGAGAGAAAAGGACCAATAGCAACCAAGTTTTGTCATAATCTTCTGTAAACACAACCGTATCAGTAAAGAAGCAAATAAAAAAAAATAAAGAAATGTACCATGACTGTTGAAGGAAAGACTGTGGCACTCAGTGCCATGGTCTGGTTCACTCAGTGGTGTTAGACCTCAGAGTTCTTTTCCAACCTCATTGATTCTGTGACTTTTTTTCAATGTCCAGAATGCAGAACCCACCCAGCTCCTCCATTACTCAATTTTGTAGCACCACAACCAGCACTAATCCAAATAAACAATTAACACACTGAATTAGCAGAAGTTCCATCTCCCATGTCTCTCTCCACTTGACTTTAATATAAATTTTACTGATTTTACAGTTAAAGCAGGAATAGCAATATTAGATTGGGATGATCAGAGCTCTGTACAGCCAAGTAAAACTAAGAGAAAAATACCAGTCCTAAAGAAAATTCACGTTTTACCCCTCAAAAACCCAGTCCCCTCTTCACATAGGCAGTTGAAAACAAACTGCAGCAAAGCAGCAAAAATTTAAAGTGGAGGATGGATTTATTGGGTTCCAAAAATCACATTTCCTTGACAATACAATATTGTACTACTCTTCTGCAAAACAACACCTCTAGACTTACAGCCCCTGTAAGTACATCTTACATTCATGGTCTGACTGGGCAAGACAAAAGGAAGCTGAAAAAAACAACCAAAAACCCCAGTCTTTTCCCTGGACCAGAAAAAAAAACTTATTTGCTCACAGGTCTCAGATAAAAGCTTCATGTTACAACATTTTATCTTTCTTACAGTTTTACTGCTCAAAAGATGAACTATGAGATTAAATCCAACTTTCTATTAAGCTCTAGAGACAGTCACATACCATGCAACTCATAAGACTTCAGAGTTTGGACACAGTAGTAGATATTGAATATATGAGGGAAGCATTTCAAAAAGGCATTAACACTAATAGGGCTTACATATGTGTATCAAGGGAAGAATAGCTGCTAAATTATGACACTACTCAGTCCTGACCCAGAGGTACAGAAAGAAGCTGTCTCTATAATTCCACTGAATTCTGAGAGATTCTCCTAAATTCACCCACTTAGAAGACTGATTTTTGTTTTGTTTTTTTTTTTTAAGCTTCTACTGGAGAGGAAAAGAAGGGAGGGGAAAAAATGTCAAATCATACACTAATCACTCAAACACAGTTGTGATTTACCAGTTTGAAGAACAAGTGCAGGGGCAAATTTAGCAGACACAGAATGGGGTTTGTTTTGTTTATTTAGTTGAAAATCAGTGGAAGAAAAAAACCCACAGTGACCAATTCCACAAAACATTGACAGATTATAGTTTTGTCCTGTCTCTCACATTTGGACATGCAGAACAATTTAAGTTTTTTCTGTCACCATGACCAATAACTGCAGGCTTTCACACCCCTACACCTTCTAGATATACAATTAAAAAGGAGCAAAACAATTTGTTGACATAGTAACAACAAGATTTAGGGAACTGAAAACAAAAGGTCATTTTTCAGTTTTACCAGCCAGAGCCATTTATTTCATTAGTGACCACCTTCCTTGGCAGTAATGACTATGTTCATCCATGCCACCTATATATAACTTTTATGCAGCTAGCAAAGGTACAGATAATGACTCTGAAGTAATTTCAGTAAGGAAGCCTGAGGAAAAAAAAATCCTGTACACAAATCCTGAAGAAATTATTCTCTCCTCAAGAAAGTTTATATTTGGGAAGATAAGTATTTCTTGCTAGGAGAGAATATTGCAAATTAGGGCAGAAATCCTATTTCACTTAACATTGTGATTCCTGTGTTGCACATAAGGCTCAGAATTCAGTGGGTAGAGAGGGCAGGGAGAGGAAGTAGGAATAGAAGGATACAACAGCTCTTGGATTAGATGTTGCCACTTTCGATCCATCATCACATTTTCTCAGATTATGAAAATGAATTTTTCCCAGTAGTACATTTTACGCTTGACAGATTACAGATCAGTTTACACATTCACAATTGGAGCACTTGGATTTTACAGAAGTTCAGGTCTTCTGAAACCAGTATTTGTTATATGGTTTGACATGAGTCAAGAGAAACATTCTATGAGACAATGCCAGAGACACTTTCTGGCAATGAAATGGGTGAAGTCACAAACCCCTTAATGATCTCTGCAGCCAGCCTGAATTTAACACATTTTCTTTGACTTTACAGCTGGCTCAGAAAGGTCATTAGACTATTATATCTACTGTTATGTAGAGCAGCACTATACACATGTAAAGTTTCTATAGCAACACTTTCTTAATTCACTCTTTAAGCAAAACACCAATTAGCTTTTTATTATAGCCAATTAAAAAAATCTGCACACTAATTGACAACCTCTCTACACAGAATTTAAGCTTATGCAGAGGAAAATTGCAGTAAAATTTTTTTATGGTAATAGCTCACTTCCTATTCTCCCCTCTTAAGAGAACAGTAAATTATTCGTGATCGGGGCTGAACATTTATTTTCCAATCTTAACCACTTAGACACAGAAGTAACCTATCCTGATATGCCTTAAATCTGAGGAGAGCCTGAAGATTACAGGTTTCAAAAAGGCATCAGAAATGTAATCAGTGGCTTATTTCTGCATTGAAGGAAACTGGGCACTGGCCCCTGCACCTGGAGATCATGCAAGAGGCAGCCACCGAAGTGTTTCTCTTTCAGAGTAGCCAAGCATGTTGAGCCAAGTGAGAAAGATGGCAAAAAAAACAGTACCTAAAGTCAAATTTAGCAGGGCAGAAAAGACATTTTCATTTCCTTCTTAGTACTTAGTGTTGGTTTTCTCAGATGTCTTCTGCACAGCTGGTGATGACAGCTTCTTTGTATGTCACTTGGAGTAGCAAATATCAAGACATATTAGTCAGAAAACAGTCAGTGAACACAATATAAAAGGGAATACAACATGATGCAGAGTATCAGGAGAAATGGTCAACAAGAGAAGTTAAACCATCCTTTTTTGTAAGATCTTCTGCAGGAAGCTGAATAAAAACATCGTTCCCCTTACAGTTCTTCCATGTGAGGTGTGAGGATTCACCTTACTGATAAATAAATAAATACACACAGAATGAGGTGGCAGATGGCTCCTCTGACAAGCTCAGCATGCCCCAATCAAGAATTAATGGTACTTGAGGTATCAGTAGGTCTGCTGATTCTTAAGGACACACTACAGAAACTGCTCCTACTCTCACCATCTTATTTACACCCACTGTCCTACAGTGCAGTGTTGACACAGAAACCTGAGGCATCTCACAAGTTACCTGGGGAAACCAAAAGAGTTTCCCTTGAAAGGCTGGCAAATAGAAACAGGGGTTAGAGTGGTCTTTGAAACCTACCACTGTAGAGGAGAGATCAAGGTACACAGATGTGTGAAAGAAACCACTGTGTGTAACTTTGGAGTTGCTGCAGCATACAACAGGTCTGGATACACAGTCAGGCTCTGCAGTACTCAGGGACACCAGAGATAAGGATCTAGAGCCAAGCAGCAGAGTTACAGGCTTCTGTTCTCAGGTCTTTAGAGAGGTAAACTCTCAAACACAGTTCCCTGAATTTCCATGAAATGGGAGCATTTTCAAGTTCCAAGCCTTCCAAGTACAAAGTGCCCACGGTTAGATGCAGAGCTCTACCTCCCACAGGGAGACTGTCTCAGTCCAAGGCACAGTGTTGGACACAGAACAGGTACTAATTCAAACTAATGTCATCATTTGCTGCCCCAAGACTTTGAAGATTTCTCCTCTAGTAAACCCTTGTGACCAGCACCTCACCAAAATATGGTCAGTTCACTCACCCCTACAGTGCACAGCTCTCCCTTCTCTGCCCTCCAAGGAAGGAGAGCAGCCCACAGCCCAAAACAAGACCTGTCAGTCACAGTGACGCAGAAGTGAATACTTGAGAGCACCAGAGCAACCAAATAAGCTTTTTTCTTTTTTTTTTCTTTTTTTTTTCTTTTTTAATTTTTTTAATTTTTTTTTTTTTAAACCCATCTGCATTGGCATCTCAAACCATTTAAAATTTCAGCCATTCAGTCCATCCTGCCAGTTAAATATTAGACACAGAGTGCATTCAAGGAGAAGGTTTAGGGCAAAGTTTAAAGGCAGATGGTACTTAGTGGCAGCAGTCATGATCCCCTTCAGTTGCTTTCTAGGAATGCACATTCCCAGGATCAGAAAGGCTCCAGCTGGTGACAGTCACTTTTCAAATACATCAGCACCAGGTATCTCTTTCTTGCTGTCTTCCCTGATCTGTTCTTAGCCCAGGCAGCCTGCTCTGAGCAGGCACGTCCATGTGGTCAGGTGGTTGGTTTGTGATGTGAAAACCCTCCAGGGAGTACAACAACAGATATGATTTCTGGCAGTCTCATCCCTGCCAAGAAAACACCTTCAGTGGCCTAAAATGTGAACTCAAGCCAGCTGTGCAGCCATCCCAGCCTTTGTAAAAGCAGACAGTTCACAAATCAACATCAGGCAGGTAGAGGCTTCTCCCCCATATTTCCTGTTATTAGGATCAGCATTCAAAGTGTGAGAAATGGTACCCACTTTCAGAAATTCCAAAGTTTTATTAAAACCTTATCAAAAACACAACAGAAGACTAAACAGAGAAAATATTACAGCGCTGGTAGCAAAATATTTTTGCCACCATTCACACAATGGAGGTTTCACCTTTTAACCCTTTAGCCCCTCCCAAAGTTCTGTCCATCAACTCCTTCTTTGCTGTCCAGTGGTGAACTTTACTTCCTTAAATCTTGATTGGAGGTCACGTGTTGCCACAGTGACAAGCTGACCCTCCCAAATGTCCCAAACACAGGCCACTCCTTGATAACAATACAAGGGGGAAAAACATAACTATAAATCTGTAAAACTTCTCTTAACATATATACATAATATTTGCCTTTTAATTGTGAGAGCAAACCATCACATTACTCATCTATCACAAAAGCATCATGATTAAAAGAGCAATTTGCACATCCAGCTGCAGGTAAAGGACTGTGCCACTTTAAGACCCCAGAGAAAGCAATTTTTTCTTGGATTGACTTTTTTTACTGTTTTGCAGGAGAGCTGAGTGCAATTAAACTGTCTTTGTCTAAGTATAAAAGCTCATTTCTGTTATTTCCAAGAAGTAATGGGATGGCTTTGTTGCTTTTGTAAATTACTCACCCACTGTTACGATCTACCATAGAACTAAAGCAAATTAAAACAATAGCCAAGGCATCACTGAGAGCAAAGATTTTCAACAGTTTTGAAAGATCCTTTTTGACTCCTTTCATTTACTTTTCTGCTTTTGAGACACATAAAACACAGAAGCATGATTGCAGTAAATTTTGATAACTACCATAGATTTCTCCCACTCTCTCAATGAAGTAAAGTATTTCAGAAAAACCTTCCATCCAAATTTATCTTTTCAATTTCTGCACAATCCCGTGTTGGCAATAATATGCACCCGTTACACTGGATGATGAAAAGAAGAATTTAAAGGAAACCATAATTTTCCTGCAGCATTTTTCAACCTCCAAAAAGAGGACTTTCTCAACCTCAAGTCTGGACACAGAGCCTGAAAGCAAAATTACTGCACAGAAGATAATTTTTTGTCTTCACATATTGGTGAAGAAAGAAAAGTATCAACTTTATGACACTTCAACAATCCGAAATAACTACCCTCAAACCTAAGAAAATGCAGCTTTATTACTATTTTAATAATATTTTCATATGATACATTATATATGTATTTGTTAATAGACAGGGGACAGCTGGGAGAAATGTCAGTGCTGCCACCAACCCTGGCAGCACCTGGAGCATCCATTCTGCATCTCTGGTTCTCAGTGAAGGGCTGGGAGAAAGAAGAGCCAGTACATGAGGAGACACAGAGAACTTATGTTGGCCTTTTGCTTTGTCTTTGAGATAAGAACTCCAACAGTTTGCCTTTATATATTCAGATAAAAATAACTGAATATCTACCACTCAAATTAAAGGACACAGATGGCTGCTTTGAACTGAAAGAAAAGGCCAAAGACACCGGCTTCAGTTACAAAGTCCCCTAAGAATAAGCAGAATGTTGTACCTTTGTTGGGTGGAAGGAGCTGTTATCTACCTTCCCTGCTCCTAATGGGATTCCCTGGGGTCTTCTTTTCATCACTTTCAAAAGGTCAGTCTTTGTCTCCAAGTGCTTCTTGTCAATGTTAAAGCCCCATTCTGCTCTTTGATACTGAGATAAAAGAAGTATCTGCTGGCTTGGACCACCACAGACTGAGAAAAAGCCCCACTGCAGTGTTTCAAAGCACCAAGTGCATAACACGAGATGACCAAGGGAAGGAAACATTCTGCAGCAGAGCAAAATAACTTGCTCTGATAAACTCAGTGACACATTTCACTTTCAGCCTGGTCCAAAACGCACTAAAGTTTGCAGAACTTCTGTTGATTTTAACATGTTTGGGAATATGTCCCTTACACCCTCTGAAATTATATCAGGAAAGGAGTATCAGTTTATCAGGTTTAGTGGGCACACGCAACACATTTTATCTTTAAGCTTCTCTCCTTTAAGGAAAAGGAAGGTTCACAGGCTCAGGGAATTCAGACACAAGAAATAAAGCAACTGAGAGGGAATGCAGATTTCTCACTGGGAGAACAACGACAACAGGTTCATCTTCAAAAGGGTTTGTATTTTCTCCCTCAGCATAAATAAAAAGATATACAGATAATATACATTTTATTTTTGCTTGTATTCTCATCAAGATTCATCCCAGTTGAAAAAAGAACGTATGTCTCTTCATATAAATTGATTAAATCATAAAAAAGTAGCAAAAAGTCAATTTCCAGACTTTATAACTATTTTTATCTAATAATTTGTATTTTGCTACTGCTAAGATCTAGACCTCACCAACACACGGTTTATATAGCATGACTATAGATAATCATCTGCCAGCATTTTTATTAAATTCCTTATATCAGCAGACTTCATAAATTGGAAATTTTATACATACATATATATATATATATAGATATATATTATTTCAACAGAAATATGGCAAGGCCCAAGGGGGTTTTTTTAAGTAAGGAGAAAAAACTAAACCCCACATTTCCATCCTGCCCCAGCACACAACCAGCCAAATTTCAAAAATTAAAACAATTCTCAGCCCATCAGCAAAGGCTGAGCTGCTGTGTGGAATGTGCAATTTTCAGCCTCCATCCTCCAGTTCTGCCCTGGCTGGGATGGGAGAACTCAGGGGCTCTGTGGGAAAAGGTGACTTTGAGCACCCAGCAAGTTTAAAACCTCCTCCTGTATCCAGGGCATCACAGAGGGTGTGTGAGGCCAGGACAAGGAGATTCAGCCCCTGTGCCAGCAGAGAGTACAGCGACAGTTTGGATACATTTTTATCTAATCAAATGGTTTTTGGTGTAGAGATGCACCAAGCAGTAACCAGTGAGCTCCTCCAGGCACCTTATACACAGCAGCAGCTTAGAGCTGGGTGCCAGTGAAACCTGACTGCACTCAGGACACTTATCCTGAATTATGCTGGGTGTCTTTGCAGGGACGGACAGAAATGACACACTGAGCAATGCATCAAAGGCCTCTTTTTATTGCTGCATGGTCTCCTTTTTTATACAGTTTTACAGACCTTGTGTGTGACTCCAATTGGTTAATAGCTTTCTTGCTAATTACTCTGTTGGTTATTAAAAGGTATTTTTCTTGTCCATCAAATGTCTCTATTCTTGAATTGGTTACATATTTTCTTCACTGATTTTCATGGGACAGATTTAATGTTTATGCAGGTGCTAGCTGTTTTTCACCCAGGAACAGATTGTTATGTTAGGGAACTGTTCACACCAGGATTGTTTTCACATGGGAACTTGCAAAGTGCTAGCTAAGCTTAGAAGAAATGACAGGCCACTATCTAACAGAGCAGGCCTGATTTTATGAGGACTTTCTTTTATAATTTTTCTACCTTACTGCAACAGTTGGATATTTCTGCCCAGCCCTAAATTGTGCTCTGTCATCTCCTCCTTCAGGAGATAACCCAGTTAAGTCATCCCATGTTTTCACCAAGGGGGTGCACAGGGAGAAGAGCCTCTTCCTCCCCTCAGAACCCCTCCCTGAGACACAGCCTCACCAGGGCTGACCCTCCTCCTCCTCACTGCTCAGGATCAGGAGCACTCAATGCCATGGATTCACCAGGAGTGAAGGAGCCAGACCTGATTCTGCCTGGATTTTGTGGCTAGGACATGCCATGGATGTGGCACCTACATCCCAGGTCTACCCCTGCCAAGACAGGTCTCTGGACTTCTCAGCCTCAGTCCATTGGCATCTTCTGATCTTCATCCTCCTTAGATAACCCTGGTTTAGGGGTATCCACCTAGTCAGCCACAGCACTAGCAGCCTGCCATCCATCCAAGGTTAGAGGGAAAAAGAGGAGCTGATTCATTTTGAACAGTTCAGCTACACTGAGTTTTGCTGACTTATTATTGGTCAGCATATTTATTATGCTAGATATAAATAAAACATTAAACATTGTACTCAAAATATCCAAAATAGCCAGCAATTCTCCTACTTCCTGAGCAAATTAAATGAGTTTTCGCCCCAGTAGCTTTTGCTTTTTTTTTTTATTATTAAAGAACCAACACAGGGAAAAGTCGTGACTATGTCCAAATTATGCCTTTCCCAGGGAAAAAAGAAAAAGGGGGGTAAAAAAAAGGGAACAGTCATGTGATGATGCAAACAGAAACTTACAGTAGTGCTATAAGTTGAGTTCTCTGCCATGGTTGCTGTTGCATTATTTTGGTAATCCAATTAACTTCTGATGTTGTCAAATGCAAAATCAGAACAGGTTTGCACAATGAGTACTTACACACAGTAGTAACACAATTACACCAATTTCTATTTGCCTGTGCTGTTAAATACTCTCAAAGGCCAAGGGTAAAAGACTTACTTTACAGCAATGATTATGAATTCCTGTGGTCCAGGAGACAAGCATTGCAGATGGTGTCCAACAACAATAAATAATTCTGAAATCTCATTTTCTTGCTTTCTAAGTAAATCCACCGCACTACTGCAATGTATGTTTGCAGTTTGCTGCTAAACTTAGCTATGTCACCAGCAAGTATCAATAAAGATCCTATTGATTTAAGAGTTCATTGCTAAAAGTCAATGTTTCAATAAGTGGGACAGAGGCAACATCAAATAGCAAAATCCTACTCAGTTGAGCGTCTAAACCAAAAATCCCAGCCTAAGCATTCTACAAAAGAATGATCTTCAAAAGGAGAGCAAAGCCTAATTAGCCTATTATTAGCCACTTCATCTGTTCAGGGCAGAACAGATGAAGTGGCTAATAATGAAAAACCAACGTTCTTGTTCATGCTTGCAGAAACCAAACAAAACAAAATAATCCTAATACCTGTACCCATTCTATCCTGAAAGAATTTCTTTAACCAATTGCAGATCTATCTTGCCTCGTTGAAAGGCCAGGGAATAATGACTTCTAACTGTTCCAAAGGCCAAGGCTGACTCTGTTGGGTGAGCCAGGAGCATTCCCAGTGGAAGTGAAAGCTGCTGAGGTGTTGTGGAGAGCAGGTCACACACAGCCACCAGCAGCAGGGTGATTTACAACTCTCGCTGACAGCGTGTCTCTGAAAAGATCAGGAAAGCTCTGATTGCCTATTATGCATTATTAAGACACAGATCAATAGAGAAACCTCCAGGGGCCACTAACATGCACTGCACGTGTGATTTCACCTTCTGCAGGCACAGGAGCCAACTGTGGGAGCTGGTTCCTGCACTGTACAGCCTGAGCTGTGACACATCTTCCTTCAGGAAGGTCACACGTGGCTTCCCTCCTCTTCTACCTCACCTTATTCCCCCTTCCTTTTTTTTTTTCCCTCCATTTTTTTGTGCCCACTAAAATGCAAGCCATCACACCTTGACTTGTGCTCCTCCCACTGCCATTAAATTTCAATTTAAGCATTTTGGGGCAGAGGCTGGGCTGGGAGATGGGCTTGTTTTCAGGCAGCAACCAAATGCAAAAGGTGCCAGACTGCTGCTGCAGCCTCTAAACATTACTCTAAACGCCAAGAGTAACCTGTTATTTCGACGTGTTTTTCAGCTGAGGGATTGATTTTAAGGATCAGAGAACAGAAACAGCTCATTTTTGAAGGATAAAAAATAAAATATTAGGAACTCCAGATGCTCAGTAATTTTCTTCACAAGACAGGAATACTGCTAAAATTATCCTCACTACCAAATTATATCCTTTTTCTTGAAAACCTGAAGATAAAGGTAATTTCTGAACAGTAGCATATGTCATAAATACATGTACCAGCACCACTCTGAGCCTCACACCACCTTGCCAGCAGAGCTGGGCAGATTCAGGTGATTTACAGTAAGCATAGTTAATAACTTACAATAATCATGCTTAGCATCAAGCTCAGAATGAACTGCTGCCAAACTGACAAATGTGGCTATGAAAATTGATAGCTTTGAAATTTGTTTCAAGGTTCATGTACAGAAAACCTTGCCAGCACACACAAAATTCAGAAGGCTTTTAAGAACAGCATTCTGCATATGACTGAATTAGTTAATTACTTGAAAATCACCCACCCAGAAGAAAAACTGTCTCCAGCTCTGGTGATTGCCTGTTTATTTCCAGCACAGAAATAACTTTATTCATTGTGGCAAGGAAGGATAAGGGATTCTTTGCACATTTTGAAGGGTAAAAATAAGTATGGAGAGTAAAGATAAATCACTCATTTAAAATAGGTCTTCAGACTTTAAAACTTTTTCAGTTCCAGCACCAATACAACTCCCATATTATTCACCTTCTCCCCAAAGTTCAGTGATCCTTACTATTAATTAGATGCTTCTCCCCCACCCTCTTGGATTTATTCTTCTAGATGGAGAAGAATGCACACTATTGGAAGTTGAGCTCAAAATCTTACCAGAAAAAAACATTAAAATAAAAAAGCAACATAGGTTCTGAACACTGGACACTAAAGGAAGAACTGGCAACAAGATAGAATGGAAAAGAGTGGAATAAAGTCACAGTTATTTTCACATAGCTTCCGTGGCAGCCAGTTCAGTCCACAGGCTGGATTGCTGAACTATCACTGCATGGCATCTGGCTTCAAACGCCTCCAACTGCCAGATTTTGACCCTGTGGGTTAAAATTCCAAACTTCTCAATCCAGGGGCAGATGTTTCTACAGATTTCTGAAATGTGATTTCATTAATTCACCAACAATAAACAAGAAATCTCACTACAGCATGCCTGATTTAGAGGAAATGGAGTTCACAGCGCAGCAACTGGGACAAGAAGGGCTGGGGAAAAGCAGCAGAGAAAACATGGAAAGGCCCAAGAAAAGAGCAGAAATGGACCCAGAGAGCAGCCAGACTCGTGGTCAACAGTGTTCCTTACTGCACAACCTAAAATAGTCCAAACCACTGATTTCTCTTGCTCCTCTGGAAGCACAGGGGCACCAACCTAAACATCCCTCATCCTTGTTGAATTCAAACTACTCATGGTCTTGCTCTTTCAAAGAGAACCAGAAGAGCCTTTTTACCTTTTTTAGGTCTCAGGCTCACTGCAAGGTACTGGTCAACTCTGTGGGCATTGCATGGCTGATTGGAGATATTGAGCCTTCCTAGAAAATTGATCAATTAAAAAAAAAAAGGAATAATATTGCAGAGTTGAGCACTGAACAGCCATCAATATTAAACACAGATATATTTATTATTATTATTTAATCCATGCATAATTCTGTGCTCTAAACTGATTTCAGTGGGGGTAAAATAGTGCAGTTGCCTTGTTCTTTACTTATATTATCAGTACTCTCCAGTGAGAAGAAGAAACAGCAAATCTCAGTTGCATAAAAGCTTGAAGAGAGCCTACTGAACCAGAAGAAAAACTCTACCATCTTCTATTTAACACAAACATATACCACAGAAATCTGAATCAATATCAAAGATGGATGAAGTGTTTCTGTATGGGATTCTTAAGCATTAGAGGGGAAAGAGAACTGTGGGTGAGGACATGGAGGAAAAGAGAAATGTGAAGGACAGTAGGAAACAAAAACAACTTGGAAGTTAAAGTCCACTGCAAGAGAGATGATGACTGCTAAATATAGCAAACCAGCTCCATGGAAAAAAAAACTAAAAACTTCAACTGAGACTAATCCTCTGCTTCAGGTAAAACAGACTGCACAGGACTGGTATGTGCAACAAGATGGGGTAAACCAGCACCACGAGCATATGGTTGTGTCTGAACACAGTGACACAGCATCATCTTCAACTCTAGATTCACACTCACACCTTCCTACAATCATCACTGTAAACAGTGCAGTTCACTGTCTGCCTTCTATAGTTTGAAACTGCTGATGCTGTTTAACCAACTTCTGCTCTTAAAATAATACTCCATTTCTCCATAAAATATTTATATTAAGCTTCTAACACAGGCTCCTGCTCAGGGTCTATTAAGCTCTCATGAAGAGCTGAGTCAACGTTATGAACCTTCTAAACTCCCTGTTTCTTCCAGGTTACATAAAACCAGAAGAGAACTGGAAGACAGGGTCACACTTTTCAGCTCTCACTGAATGAAGCTGTAACTGATATTATTAAAGAATAACAAATGTAATAACATGAATGCAACAGAAACTTCTTTTAAAAGCGCTACTCATCTCCTCAACTAAGTTTAGCTCCAGCAAATGGAAGGTATTACTCCAGCATGCTCTTATCCCATCCATCTCCTACTCTCTTACACATTATCCAAAGTCTGTGCCAAATGAGATCATTCCACTATAGCCCACACCTGCTGCATATTTGATTGTTTTGACATTAAATGTTCATGCACAGTGGCACACATCACATCATGTCTGTGACCACGGGAATGTGATCTCTGAGTCGCCAGCCTGCCAAAACTTCCACAGAAGTCAACAGCAGTTGTGCTCATGAGAAATGTGCCCAGTGTTTCTGGGTTTAAGCAGATTCCATGAATTTCATGGCCCTCAAAAAACATGCTCTGAAATGCTTCTTTACAGCCTCATTTTCCTTGAAGGGAAGTATCCACGACTTGCATGACTGAGATCATTTGAACATAACCTCATGTTTTCGCTGACATTTGGCTATCCTCACCCCCAGGCAAAACACTACAGAAATGTATATGGAAATTACTCAGCCAGTAAAGAATCTGGATAGAAATCCCAGTTGTCATATGAGAAATATATAGATGAATACAGGTATCCCAGCCATTTATTAAGTTATACTTCCTTGATATTAAGCTAATCATGAACACTAAAACAGTCTTGCTGATGTTTTCAAGAGAAATCAATTGAGATGTATTTGATTTTATGCTTTTTGAATTTATCTGTATACTTGTGATAGTCCTACTGCAATGCTGAGCAAAGAAATGCACCTGGGCAGTCACAGCACCCACGAGTACCCACATCACAGCACAGTTTGGGTGGTTTTGCCTTTTTTCCCCCCCCCCCACTCTTTGTTATTGGACAAAACCAGAGTAACTGAATTTCCGAGACTGAGATTTAATTAAACACCATCTTAGCTGTTGCAACAAGCACAAATGCAGTTACCAGAATTTGATAAAGGTGCTTCAGCACTAGAATCCTCTCTGTCTTTACTCTCTGATGTTTAGAGGCTGTACAAGTATCACACCCTGAATCACACAGTCATTGTTAGTCACACAACACTTTATTCCACAGCAAACTGAATGCTGCCAGGAGAGTCACGTGCTGCTCAAGCACTGAATGTAACTCATTGCACTGCACAGAACTGCAAAATATGTACAGTCACATATTCCATATCCAGAGCTCTGCCATTGTATGGCACACTGTAAACCCTGGAAACAATGGCATGATGAAAAATAATAGCTTAAAATATCATTGTTTGAAATAGAATTCGTTACAATTTCAAACTGGTGGAGGATTCAATAAAATGGCTTACCACAAGAGAGCATACTTGCATATAGAAACCACTCACCAGTTAGGGAATTCCAGCAGAGGAATTTAATTTTTTTTTGTTAATTAAAAGATGCAGCTAACCTGTGTATCATCATTGAAACCAAGGACTTTATCAAAGTGAAAAGCCCAATTAGCATCAGTCCTCTTTGGATGTATAGGCTAACATATCCCTCATCAGCTCAATGAAAACCCAAGGGTGCCTCTACTCTCCAGAACTGCAAAACTAATAAACAATTTCATTTAATTTGAAACAGACTACACTGAAATCCAGTTTACCTCAGAGTAACAGTGGATTGCAGGCTTTTCTCTAGGGCACGTGTGGAAAAGTAAGTATTAAAAACCTAATGCATGAAAAAGTACATTGAAGAGACTTACATCTGCAGACAGAGGAGAGTGGCACATTTATCAAATTTGAACACAGCATGCTCAAAATCTCTTCTGAAATGAACTGAAATACGTTTCTGTTACAGCCTTCAAAGTATATAAATACGTCTCAGCTGAATTAATATGGTCTCCAAAAAGTAATTTTTGTTGTTATTGTTATTTTTAAGAGATTATAATGAAGTGCCAATCTGCTATCCAGTATTTTATTCTGGTTGTTTGCATCACAACCAAAAGGATTGTCCAGTGTGAAAAAAGCTACAAACTGGGAAGAGATTTCACCATTTTACAGGGGAGACTTTTATCCCTGGAAATAAAATGCCCTTCCAATTACAATGCTACTTCTATGGCTGTGCTTCAGTAACAGAGAGCTATTAGTCCACAACAGTGCTTAGTGTTACATGTTAGCTCAACCAGATACGTTTTTGGTGTATCCTTAATTGTTGCACAACCCAAATGCACATATTGTTTTTCATTCAAGAAGAGGAATAAAAAAAAGCCCATCCTAGAGATGGGATGATGGGATTATCTCACTGTTTGGCAGGAAAGCCCCCAAATGTTATAGTAATAGGCAAGAATAGACAGAAGTATGTTTTGAGTGCACTTTGCTAGTTTTATAAAAAAGGATTTACAATCAAAAAAGTGGTGACAGTAATGTTTCTCTCTAAAGGTTGGACCTAATTCCTATAACTTTTAAAATGGTACTGGGAACTAACATTTTGCTGATGCTGCCCAATACAAACAGTAACTTTCCAAAATTTAAATATCTAAATATCTAAATACAATTCTCTCTAGATTCTCTTAAATCCTAATATGTGAGTTAATGCTTTTAAGTCAGGACCAGGAAAATCAGCCAGGTCACTGGGGCCAAGATAAACTGGACTACTCCACAGAGAAATGAAAGATTTGTATTTTCCTATTATTCATTAGAAACAAAAAAAACCACACAGGGCACAGAACACTCACGCCAAAACAGACTACAAGACACATACACAACAGCAAGGTAGGGAGAGNCTATTATTCATTAGAAACAAAAAAAAACACACAGGGCACAGGACACCCACACCAAAACAGACTACAACAGCAAGGGAGGGAGAATCATCAGAGAATCACAGAATGTTTTGGGCAGGAAGGGACCTTAAAGCCCACCTCATTCCCCCCCCTGCCATGGGCAGAGACACCTTCCACTATCCCAGGCTGATCCAAGCCCTGTCCAACCTGGCCTTGGACACGTCCAGGGGCAGCCACAGCTTCCCTGGGCAATCTGTGCCAGGGTCTCACCTTCCTCACAGTCAAGAATTTCTTCTTAATATCCAACCTAAACCTACTCTCTTTTCAGTTTGATGCTATTCCTCCTTGTCCATCACTCCATGCCCTTCTCCAGCTCTCCTGGAGCCCCTTGAGCCTTCTCTTCTCCAGGCTGAACAGCCCCAGCTCTCTCACCTGTCTCATAAAGAGATGCTCCAGGCACTGCAAATCCTTGCCTTGCAGGAACCAAATTGGATCTGCCAATCGCAAGATAATAAATCTCATTCCAGGTGACTCCCAAAGCATTTGTGTCAATGTTTCCTCAAAGGTTTTGGGCCTCATTAAAACATAAAACCCCAGCCACCACCAAACACAGGAAACAGTTTCACTGAACAGTTCTGACCAGCTCTAATTAAGATATATAAACTCTTACAGTTGCATGCCAGCTTGGTGTTTATATGAATAATTTAAGTATTTAATAGATACCTTCACTTTTAATTACCATAAATGTCAAGAGCTTCCTGTAGTATAAGAGCTCCCCAAATGTTTCAATGATTTTTGAGCTTTATCTGAAGTGGTTAACTTTAGAATTTTGTAATGAAACCAATCCTACAACATTTTAAAAATTAACAACCTTCATGCCTACACATTTTCACCCTAAAACATATCCAAGGACCTTCACTGAATAATAGTGCCTCTTCTTGCACTTGACATTTATTAATCATGATTTTAAAGTGAGGAGTATTTAATTACAAATAAAGGATCCCTGACTTTGATAACTCTCAAGGAACTGCTAAGCATGAAATAAAATATGATGCTGGAGCCTCCCATTCCACTTTGCCATGTATGTTTCTTTCTTTTCATAATTCCAATAAAATAGGCTGATTGTCAAAGTCTAATTTTAGACTTAACGAAGCAGTAAAGGTTGGGGTGATGAAAAAGAAGCTGGAACAATAACAGTAAAAATATAATCATGGACTATGATGATCCAAGAAAAATTTTCTGGCCAATTTGATTTGATTGTGTTAAACAATGACAAAGTACAGAAGCAATTAGAAATCACATCCAGTATTAGCAAGTGACTAAATGCTGGTTAATGGCATTTTATGCTTCCTGAAGACTGGCAAACTTCTACCCCATTTTTAAACAAGAATGGTACGTTTTCCTTCCATTTAATTGTGGACAAATCATTTCCCAAATTTTATTTTGCCACTGGCTTTACTATTACAAAACACTCTTAATATAAAAAGGTTTTTATGAAAATGTTGTTCACATATATTCCAGCATTGACAGTGACACAAGAAATTAATATGAAAGCTCAATGAAAGAAGATTGGCATGTGATTTTGGAATAAACATATACACTTATTTTGTATATATATAAATATTTAAACATATTAATGGAACTGTTAAGGTCAGAAGATATCCACTTCCCAAACTGAAGACCACTTTAGCAGGCCCAAAGAACCACAAAGCCAAACTGCTCTGCATGTTCTGAAGAGCTGAAAGCCCAGCTGTTGTAGAATTTTAAAATACACCAACAAAAAAGAGCTATGAATCCACAAAAACTCACATCACACACACACAAAAATGCTTTATGTCAGTGTTGAGACTGACAGTAATTCACAATGGCTCAGCTGAACACTATGGCAGGGAGTCCTTCTTGACATGAAATTAAATACACTCAGCCTTAACATTTCATAAGCATCTTTGTATTCACCAAGGGTGTATAATGCCACAAACACACCGGAAAATGTGGAGCCAGAACAATACTTAATATAAATGCTCATAGCCAATTTCCTCAGTGCCTCAAGATAATAAAAATACACATCTGACTGCTAACACCACAAGCAAATCCAAATTACTACCACGCTTTTAATCAGTACCCCCGATCTTCATGTGGCTGCAAAAATAAAGAGATGGGAGAATTTTCAGGAGGCACAAACAAGAGTCAGCAGCTTAATGCACTTTCTACACTTTAACCTTCTCCTTCAGGTGCTGCAGGACTCCTGAAGGATTTCTCCTAGATTACCCCCTCAGGTTTTCAGACAATTAATTACCAGGAAAAACTAATTCACAGGAGATCCTGCAACAGCTTTTCCACTTGTGTATTACTGAACACAAACAGTGAGCATCTGTCTGTACTACCTCCTGTGATTAAAAGTCAAACCTTATAGATTTTTTGTGAGTACCAAGAAAGTCATGTGTCAAGTTGTCTAACAGAAACCCAGGTTCAGCCAGGATTCCCATGGTCAAGCTTTAATAACAATTTGCCCATACAAGGCAAATCTTGTTTTACTGACAATCACATGACGTGGGAATGTCTGAAGGTTGGATCATTCCCTGTTTCACTCTCTTTCAAATATTAAATTCAGACAAAATTTTCTTGCAAGAAATACAGCAGTTTTTCAGTTGCTCGGTTTTAGTTTTCAAGATCAAATTCCTCAATTATCTAAAAAACCAAATTAAACTGTCTTTTCACACAAGTACTATCATCACATGTAAAGTAACTCAGGCAAGTTCACTCATCACACAGCAAGGAAAATAGGAACAAAAAAAGCAGGACTACAGCTGGACTGCTCTTCTATTGAAGCTTTGTGCTGTGCATGATCCTTCAAACCCTGACACAGATGTAGCAATTACAGTTCAAGTTTAACATAGCTCCTTTTACTCTGCTCTCACCTTTAAGCAAATTCCTATTTCAGTGAGGGATAGGTTCATCTTTTATCCCTCCCTTCCCCACCATGCTCAGAGATAAGAGGATTTATCAGAGGTAGGAGAGGCAGTACATTTCATATTTGCTTAGTGCAAGCTCTCCACCTTTCTCTATTCTCACCTTAGTCTTGCTCTAAATTGTACATTCATCCACAGAAGGGCTGCATTAATCCTGTCCTGTGACCCATTACTTTGGATGAAAATGGAATAAACTAAAGATGGGAGAGGGTTTCCCTGGCACAGACCAATTTCAATATTCAGAGTAAAATCTTAGAAGGACGAAGGACTAACAGGCATGTATTCAACCTAAAAATGGCTGGCCACAATGATAACACCACAGCAAAGTTGCTCTTCCATTTCTCTGCTCAGGTAATCATGATAAATATCAGCATTTTTTAAAAGGTAGGGTTAGTTGCTTGTAATTACGTACAAGTGCTGGACAATGACTGCAAGATCACAGAGCACCTTTTATAAAGTGGGGTTGGCTGCTGCACACACTTAACTCACCTGTGCTATAAGCACTGCTGTAACAAGGAACAGAATAAATTTTCTGGAAAAATCTAATTATGAAATTGAGTTTCTCTGAATATTGCAGAGTATCATCTTTTCTAAGTCTCCTCCTCTTCAGCTTTCCCCCTGATGCTGACAGAATTTGGATTAAGGGTTCTGGATATCTTTTACCAAATGTTTACCTGAGCTTTGTTTTTTAACACAGAGAACAGTGAACATGCTTTTAGAAGGGTCCTTTAAATGCTAGTAGTAGAAATATTTATTTTCCATTTTATTCTAGCAATATTTGCTCAATTTAACCAACTGTGTTATAGTACTGTGCTGTAAAAGGAACAAGACTGGAATCACCAGCTACCATGTTTGTTTAACCAGAGTCAAAAAACCTTTTCCCACTTGTAGAAGAGCATTTTCAACACTTTCCATTCCAAAAACATCAACTTGTACTTGTCTCTACTGAGAGTGACTGCCTAGAGAACAGCAGAAAGAGCAGCACATTCACAGCATCAAGCAGCATCTGCACCGTGGCACCTTCTCACCTTTGAGTACCACCAGCTTAAAACTTGAAAATAACCAAAGGGGAAGCAAAGGTGCCACATCCCAAAAATAAGGGAGGTTTTTTTCTCTCTCTGTATTTCAGAAGAATTGAATGGGAGTAACTGCTGGATGTGGATGGCAAAGAGATACAAGCACCTGCATGTGGAGCAGAGCCTGGAGCTGCTTTTCACAGGTAACTGAGAAATTGCTCCAGTTGTCTGAGGGAATCTGTAGAGAAGTATTTTCATCCAGAGGTAGCTTTGCATCTCTGACACTTGCTTAGAGAATTTGCCAGTGATAAGCAAAGGGAAATTAGCCAATAACTGATTTACCCTTGACTTTAACAGGAGATCCCATTCAACCAGAAGCAAGGCCCAGTTTATCTGTAAAAGGCTTGTCAATTATTTTTGACCAGGTCAGCCTTATTCTGTAAATCAGATCATTTAACTACTGTCTTGTTCTTGTTTCTGACTTCAAATATCAGTTCAGTTTTCCTGCATTGCCACTGCTTTGCATAAACACTGGGGCAAGTTTTAAAAATTACATATTATGACCACATCCTCTCAGTGCCATTCTGAATCTTTAATTACTAACAAATATAAATAATCTATTGAAAATAATATTGTATGTCTAGCAAATTAAATATTTAACAATTATTTAAATTCAATCCTTTTAAGTCCTGGAAACACTGAAATTAGTCAAGTAAAAAAATGGTTTTAAACTCATGCACTGGAAATGCACATTTTGTGCACTTCATTTCATTTTATAGTCTCTAAGAACTATTACAATTTTTAATAAACTTGTATCTGGGATTTGAAGCCAAATACTGATGCTCAAAAGGCACAAATTATTAACTAAGAGACACCCAAAGTGGTAATAAAACGTATTCCCCAGTGGTTTATTGCAAATGGGCTGTAAAAATTACGTTTTATTAATCCAGCTGCAATTAAACAATAACAGCTGTACAACTTGTATTGCAATGCCCCACTTTCAGGGAGATGACAAATATTGTTCATTATTCATTATATATTGCTGATTGGCAAACATTTTTCTTAGTCCAGTAGTGATGTCTCTTGGGTATGACTGCTTCTCTTTATGATTGCAAACTGAGTTCTCCTGGTATCTTGGGGTTTGCAAATGCTACGAGTCTGTCTTTCCTCTAAGATGTTCCACATTTCAAAGAGAATGATAAATTTCTGCTGAAGCCAACAAAACTAAGCAACACATACATATAGACAAGTATCAGACTAACAAGTTTTTAAAGTGTTACTGACAGCTACTTACTTTTCTACAATTAATAACCACTATCACAGCCTTCATCTCTTTCTTGGGATAACACAAATGTTTGGCAGGTATGAAAATGAGAAGGAAAGACAAATACTAGCTAAAATCTAGCTGAGAAATGTACACAACCACCCATTAATTTTTACAATGAAAAATAGCAACTAACAAAATCTCCCTTCTTTGGAATGAATATTACATGCAGTAGATAAAATATGGGCACCATTCTGCTTTCACGGTTTTTTCCATGTTCTAAATATTACTCTGTAAACATTAGGGCAGCCAGAAAAACATCACAGTAAGATAAAACTGGGATAATTTCTGGAAACAGACAAGTATGGTATATAACAATCAAATATTGGCATTCTGCTGTGTATATCAGACCATCTTAACTGCTCAGCTTCATCAGGATGCTGATGGCTCTAGCTCCAGCAAATCTGTTTTGGAATTCTCCATTTACATTTAATTTTAATGGAAATGTTGTCTGCAAGCCACAACATTTTTAATTAACATTTACTCAATTTCTGACAGTGTTTTTAACCATACAGTAAAGATAGCCCTGACTCCTACTTGAGACAAAGGTCATACTGAACTCTTCAGCCTTGCTTTTGTTTTTGACTAGAAAATAACTGTTAGCTGGTTAACCTTACGTAAAGCCAGTAATCTGAAGAGCACAAAATCAACAAAAAACACCTTTCATTTCACATCCTGACACTACCAAAGCAAAATAGTTGGGTATGTCTGACAACAACAAAAGCTCTATCCACTGGGAAGGAAATTAACTCTACCCCAGCCAAAGCCTGGTTTATCCCTGTGTGAACTTTAGGAAAATATTTACACAAATACAAGTCATCAGGATTGATGCACATCCCTCAATGAGGCCAACACAGCCAAAAGGGGATCCTCCACTTCTGGGTACCAGGGACCCATTCTGACCAGTCCTTACCAAGGCTGGGTGCAAGAGAAACAAGCAGCTGGAAAATCCATTTCTCATTGCTTACTGCTCTTCCCCTAGGAGCCCCTTTTCTCCCATCCATTCATCCAAAGAAAAAAAACTCATGGTTTTAGTGAGAAAGTAGGCAAAGGTTTGCAAAGTAAATGCACATCTACCAACTCAAAAGGCTGCAGAATAGACTAGATATTTTCTGCTTAAAGTTTATAGTCTGACAGCAATAAAAGATGGCTTTACCAGACAAGTAGCAAAACAAAGATGCTCTGGAATTTAAGCAAGGTTTCTTTACAAGCAATTTTTCCCCATTCCTTTACATTTTCCTAGATTAGGCAAACAAAGGGAGGCTTCTAATTTCTCCCCTGCTATTCACTGCATTTTTCTTTGCTTTCAGCAACAGAGTGTCTCAAATGCATTGACAACAATATCAACTTCCTAACTTATCTACATCATCTCTGATGTTCAGTGGGTAAGTGACAGAACATGAAAATCTATTTAAAAGCACATGGAAAGCTAGTAATGGCAAGCTGTCTTCTCCTTGTTACAGGGTTATTGTCAGAGTAGGAATTACCCTTCCATCTGGAACAAAAAGGCTGCTATAATAGTATTGTTTACTTTTAAAATATTAGTAATCCTTATTTCTTGTCACATCACATTTTTCAGGCAAAACTTTCAGACTGACAGTTCATAATCACTACTACAGAGAATGACTTCAGAGTGTTCCTTCTACAACAGAAGAAATAATCCTTGACTTGTAGACACAAAAATTGGGTTATGAATACACTTTCATCCCAAAAAATCCAAATCTCACACTTAATCTGAAGATCTGTAAAAGTCTTGATGTAGACCTGAGCCAAGACCTTTTCTCCTGATGAAACATCTCTCCCTCTCCTTGCTGAAATTCTACTAAAACCATCAAAAAGGTCTATAGAGATGTGAGTCTCTACTAAGCTTGCAGCTGTCTTCAAATCTCACGCACACTGTGGCATTTTCAAGATGTGAAATGCACATTTTGAAGGTTTCCTGTTGACCCAAGGCAGCTTCACAGCGTGGTACATCTGAGGATGGGGAGAAGGACAGCAACAGGCTGCCTGTTTGCAAAGCCTCTGAAGGAAAGAGCAGGACACTTCACAGGCCTGCCTGAGTCACAGAGAGAAAGGAAGGAGCAAGGGGAAAAAAAGCATTTAAGAAGGAAAAAAAAATCAGGGCACAACATTGATTTTTTACTCTTTTCAGTGAATTCATTAAGTCACTGACACAAAAACAGTCATCTAAGAATGTCAGATGAATGCACTATGCCAACTTTACTCACCAGCTGAGTCCCTCAAAACTGCATTTACTACTTGCTGCATGAGCCTCACTTCTTCAACTTCTTCATAAGCTTACCTTTAATATGGTCTAATATGGTCAAATAGTTTAATCAACAGAAGACTGGTAGCTGGCCTGTGGGTGGGGATAGTGCTTTTGTGTGGCTTTTTTATTTTTTTTAAATAAAGAAATATGCCAATAGTCATGAGTTACCACTTCCAGGCCACAACACTAAACTTACCCACTCAAAGGAATTTTTTAAGAATGTTTTTTTTAATTCTGTAATTTTGTATTCAACCCTAAACCAATTTCAGTATGGAGTACATCAAGAAGACATCCTAAACTTAGTACATAAAATCTATATAAAAAAGTTGTGCATTCTGAACTTTAAATCACTTGGGGGAAATGAACAGAACCCCACTTTGTGCACACTTTTGGCAGGTGGTAGAGGAGAAAATCAGTTTATCTCTTCTTATTTTTCCAGTAGAAAAATAATCTCTTAAAAATGGGAACCATCTTAGCTTTAAGAAGGGGTCTACAGCTTGTGCAGACCCTGAGTCCTGCAATCCCATCCTGGAGCAGAAAGCCCAGACACACTGCCTGGCAGGTTCCCATGCCAGATCCAATGCTCTGCCTTTTGCTCTAGACCAGGCTAAAAGACACAGACTGCCCCCAAGCATACAATCTTTTCAAAAATTTTCACTACACAGGACTTTTATTTTCACCACAGAGTTTACCATTACCTTGCTTGCTGCTCAGTGAAATATTTTTAAAGGACCTCAAGCATTACAACCACTTTCCATTAAGAGAAACTCAGGAAAACTTTTTATTCAGATAAGCTCAGGAAAAAAAAAGAAAAAAACCCAAACAAACATGTAGGGCCTAAATGTAAGAACACCCAGCAGGCTCTGACACATTAGAGCAGTGTGGGTTCCCGAATTCAGCTCTCAAAGAACCCAAATACAACAATAATGATCTTGGCACAGGGCATTTCCTGCGGATTAATGACCAGCAGGGAGGAGCTGATAGCCCAGGAGCAGCCAAGGGCCATTAACCCCAGCCAGTCATTAATCCCCAGGAAATGCCCTGTGCCAAGATCATTTTCTTATTTCAAAATGAAAAGCAGCAGAGACCATATAGGTTGTTTTGTTTTGTTTTAATGAATGATGCTATTCAACTGTTGTCTCCAGGGTGTAACACCTCTGCAAGTTAACTCACCATGGTTTAACTAGGAGAATGAGAGTGCAGAGGATGGGCAGAGCACAGGACCCAAGCAGAAAACACTGGTTGTACACGAGGCTGACAGCAATTAGGGGATGGCTGCAGTCCTGTTCCTTGCTCAGAAACATGAAGTGCTGAATCACTGTGTCATGAGCAAAGATGTTGCTCTGAGCTGCATTTAATCATTCCCAACTGTGCTGCTGAGCACACTCTCTGTAATAAGACACATTTTGCCTCGCCCTCTCACAAAACGAGGATGTTGCTCTAGAGCAGTCAGTGCCATGGACTGTGTAACACTTCACTGAAGAAAAAGGGCACTTATAATCAGTACTATTCCTGTCACATACACCTCCTGGTAACTCATGCATCCCAAAGATCACATCCCAAAAAACCCCCTACCACGATAACACAGAATAATGTCTGATTTGCATGTAGAATTTCATAGGAGGTCTCAGTTTATAGCATGTAACTATGGATTAGCATAGACACACAGTAAAAGAGAACAGTAAATCCATGTTTACAAGCTGACCTGTCATCATAAACTTCAGTCTTCCATTAACAGGCAATCTGAGTGCTTTGCTATGGTGTTTTTTTCAAAATGGGTTGCAAAACAGATGGCTGGGGGGGCTCCCAGTGCAGCTCATGAGTGAAGCCAACTCCACAGGTACAGCTGGGATCCCATAAAATAACCCTTGTGCACCTTGGACCCCTAATGGATTTCACACAGTATCCTACAAGATTAACATTTTGAAGGTAAGAAACTTGCACACAGAGAGGGATTTTTCCTAAGACATCAGGTGAATAGCCATCTTTGAGACAATGAACCTTATAGATGTGCTGAAATCCATACAGCCTGTCACCAGACTGGCTGGGAAGACAGTGTGCAGGAGAAAGCACCAAATTTCCTGAAGTACATGCTTTTAGGAACATTTTTGTATGTTGACAGGATAGGGATGCAGAGAAAGGAAGTCTTATCTATAAATTTAGCATATCACTGGGTTATCATGACTGCACGTCACTGTGCCTAATTTTGTTGGTCTATAATCACGCAATTAAAGCTCCTCACTAACAGCATTATCACTGCTTTAAATACCAATATATCACCAGACTTCAGGTTAAGAGACTTTGTTCTATAAATACCATCCTAGTGTTTTACAAATTAAATGATGTCTTGCATAAAAAAAAAAAAGACACAGAATATTTTTTAAGGCTTTTGTTCTGCTAAGTGAGTAATCTCAAAGAAATTTTAGTATTGTCTTACTTATGAATTGTGTCCTCTCTGACTAAACACAGTCTGTAGCTTCCTCACAAGGGGAAGCAGAGGAGCAGACACTGATCTCTGCTGTCTGGTGACCAGTGACAGAACCTGAGGGAATGGCCTGAAGCTGTGTCAGGGAAGGTTTAGGTTGGATATTAGGAAAAGGTTCTTTCCCCAGAGGGTGGCTGGACACTGGGACAGGCTCCCAGGGAAGTGGTCACAGCACCAAGCCTGACAGAGTTCAAGATGCTTTGGCAAATACTCTCAGGCCCTGGGTGTGATTGCTGGGGTGTCTGTGCAGGGCCAGGAGCTGGACTCTGTGATCCTTGAGGGTCCCTTCCAACTCAGGATAGTCTATGATTCTATCTATAACTCAAATAGTTCTAAATAAATAAACAGTTCCCTTTCTCAAAAGCTCATCTTCTTTCTCCTGCACTCTAGCAGTCACAAATTCACCTGCTAACACCAGTGAAAGACACTGTAGCTCAGATTTTTAAGCTGAGTTTACAGCACAGAGTATCTCCCCACCATGGTCCCTTCCTAATCTTCTGTAAAGTGTCATTTTCAAAGACAAGGCCACATGAAAATAGATTTTTCTGTACTAGGGAAGAATTTACACATTTTATTTAGCAGTAAACAACTGTGTGTGGTTACCTGCTCTTACAGTCCCTGATCCTATAGAAGCTAACAAGAATCCTCCCCCATCCAAGGAAAGGAGCAAATCCAATACTTTGGAATACTGGGCTCTCATCAAGTCCATATGTGAGCAGAGGGGAACAATCCCACACTCTTAAAAAGTGTTTGTGGTCCTCTGGTTATACATAATTTACTGGAAATAAAAATAATTCATCAAATTATTCAGGAGGGACTAGGTAAAACCAGCAATGCTTTTCAGGAATTTGTTGCCCAGCTGCTACAAAGGTCAGCTCTTCCAACCTGTTGATTAGTTTGATCCTTTTATTCCCACAATGAAAAGAAGAGCTGAAGGGTTTTCTGCATTAAGTGAGCAGCACATCCACATCAAAACCCACAGTGCATTAACAGACACCAGATTATCCACTCTGTTTGTCCACAGAGTGCAGCAGTGCTCCATAAACCAATACAAATAATGCACACAACTAATTCAGCTCCTTGTCCACAGATGTACCCACATATTCTAGCAAGCCAGACTCCAGAAAATGCAGCTTTGAGCCTCTTGCCCCAGTCTCCTACATATCAAATTGGGAAAACATAAAGGGAAAGGTGAAAAAGTAGACTTTGATGAATGAAAGAGACCAATCTCTTTAATGGAGAGGGAAATATGTTTATTTATGCTGATACAAATCTAGAAAAACTTAACTGATTTTGGAAAGATCACTAACCAAAACTATATTATTTGTTAGTTCACAGTATTCAGACAGAAAAGGCAATCCTAAGATGAATTCTATTGTTTTCATTAAGTTTGAAATTTAAACCTTAGTATTCAATTGAAGATATTAAGTGAACACAGTAGATACAATACAGACAATAGTTTCAGAATAACCAGTGACTATTTAGCATGGACTTTCTGCCCTAACTTTTTGCAATCAATACTCTCATGCCTCAATAGAAATAGTTATTTTTAGAAAACACTATGGTGCCTAGTAAGAAACCAGTTATTGCCTCAGTATGTAATCAGATCCCTCCTCTTGGTCCCATATACTGGATTTTCTGGTCAAAATTAGAGAACACATCAGTAATCTCAACAGTTGAAAGAACAGTGGACAGAGCAAAGTTTAAATATTTATTCTTTCAGCAAAATCTTTGAATGCTAGAGCAAAAATATTTTCAACAGGGAAACAATTCTTTTTTTGCTAACTGTGGGATCTTCAATTGCTGGCAATGTTTATTTGTGCTACAGCCTTCAAGAACACGTCCAAGTTAAAATTAGTGTAAAATCTTTTAAAATTTGCTCAAGAAGTTAGAAGCACAAGTGCCAGATTAAACTTAAGAACAATATAAGAATATATTTATACACACACACACACACACACACATATATATATTCCCTTGAAGCCATTCTTGAAGCTCCTCTGATAGTAGATAAAATAAATGAGAACAGTTCTAAAAGAGCTCAAGATCTGCACTCACCTCTCTACTGAGCAGCCTACCAAGTCATCCCCAAATTAAGGAAGAAAGGTTACATGTTTCTGCTGTTTGGCAGATCTGCAAAGGCCTGCAGGTGTTTGGGGTACAGGTACTTTGGGGACAGATTTTCCATCCACATAACATTCTTTTGTCCTTTAGCTTGAAGCTGAGAGACAACAAGAGAGGGTTTTTTCTCGGGGTAAAAGAAAATCACTTACACAGAAAATAGAACATCGCTTACATAGAAAATAGAAGAAACATGATTTTCTCATATATAGCTGAGGAGGCTTCTAAGAATTCCATGAGCTTTTCAAGAAAAGATGTTTTTTTAAATATCACCTGTTCTCAACTACTGGTAATTCAGTTCTAAGCCTGAATGGGACTAACCAGTTCAACAACGACCACTGCAATTTACAGAAAAGTGAAGAGATTACTCTCAAAACTAACAAGGAAGACACACACACACAAAATTCAACCCTCTACACAACTACTACAAAGGCACATTGTACTGCCTGCAGCTTTTACTTTGAAGGTCAAATATTCTCCAAGTCATCAAAAGAAATTGCTCTTCAAAAGGTGAGAATAACAGTCCCTGTGTACAGAAATGTTCTGCCCAGCTATTTTGTGCAGAGAGGCCCAATGATAGCCTTTTCCATCCCTAGCTGGGAACTGCAGGCCAAATGTCAAGCTAAGATAATAACAGGCTGATTTTAAAATATCAAGAAGCAGCTTGAAAGTGAAAAACAACTTCCAGAGGATGAAGAAATGGCAGCATTTCCATACAACTGCAGACCAAGATGATTTAGGGGAGAGAACAAATTATTTGCACCATCTTTGTTCCTCTCGTTTATCAATTTGTAATTACTGTCTTTGTCATAATAATTTGTATTGGTTCTAATTTGTTCAATTAAGGAAGAGGCAGATGCTAAAACCCAAATTACATAATTACAAGTAAGAGTGTTACTGATGTGTATGCTCCAGTCAGTCATGGTCCTTAGAGTGGACAGCTTCTCTTCACCTCTGTGGAGGCAGAATTCCACATCCTTCTAATATTTTTCCCCATAAACAAACATTAATCAACATGCAAAAAAGCTCCCAAGTACTGAAATTTCTCCATTGTGTCAATGATAATAATGCTGACTCTTCGTATTCAATTTTCTTGAGCAGTTAAGAAAAGTTAAATTCAACAGAAAATAATAATTTAAAAATTAGGTCTATATTGACCCGTGCATTTTCACTAAGTTTGCACAGTTTTCCCAGAGCAATTTTCATCTCTGACTGTGGAACTCCAAGTTTTCCCATCACCCTTGAGGTGCTGGCTCTCAGGAACAGCTGACACAGGCATTCCAACACCCAGGTGCAGGTTTTTGGTGGGAAAACAATAAAAACAAGTTTAACAATAAAAAAAAGAAGTTTAAAAGCCTACTCCTCAGCATTTCTCTTCCATACCAAGACTGTCACCATCCATTCACATCTCTTCATTAACATCCTCATTTTGCATTACTGATATGGGTTTATTTAGCAAGGATGACTGAAGGCTTGAGCTCTCCTTGATCTTACACCACTGCTGACCTCCAGAAGATCCTGGTCATCTTTTCACCTTCACCACTGCTATGAAAAGCAGAAAAGCTCAAAAAACTGTTTTGCCTCTCAATCTCATCCTGATTACTGAGCACACAGGAGAATTCTGGGGCTGCACACTCTTGTTTACAGCTTGCAGTTCTCCAGAAGCATCAGGGATGTTCTTTTCCTTTCTCCACCCACAATTAAGAGGGAATCAATGCTATATCCCTCACTCATCCCCTATCCCCACAGTGAAATGACTCATTTGAGAGCAAAATTTTTCCCCAAACCAGATCATGCAGAAGAGGAATGCTGTTCTCCCAGTGCTGCTGCTGGAAACAGACTGAAAGAGGACTGAAGGACTTCCTTAGTCACAGTAGCACAGTATGTTGTTATTTCCATAATACTTGGCCTGTCTTTTTAAATACCTTGTTTCAAGTATCACTTCCACATCTCCCCTCAGTTAAAATCATAAATAACTTCATCTTAACAAAACAGAAATGTAGATTTTTGGAAGTTCAGCAGCTCAGAGGCATTTGTAACTCATTGGTTTGTTGGACTGATTTTGGTTTTGGACTTTTTTGTAATCCTTTGTAAATACATGGATAATTCCATTCCTTAACACCCCTTTTTCTCACTGTAGGGACAAAGGTCATCACATATTTTGTCCTGAAATATTTGTACTATGTGTCCTTTTTACTCCATAAGTAAAGCAGTTAAAGAGCCCTGCTGACTTTATTTACTTTCTTATTTATTCTGCAGCAGCCAGACACATGCCTGTTTGCACTGTTCCTGAGAGCTGTTCCTGCTAAAAGGTAATCTAATTGAGCCAGAGCCTTCAACACATCAAGCAGATGGCTATAAATAATGCAAAGATGCTGAACTTAGTGGAGCCATCACAAAAAACATTCACACCAGTCAGTCCAACTTGTTAGAACATCTTTAGTCCGAGTCACGCTATACACATCTTTACAGCTAACTCAGGAAATTCGAGATTTATTTGTCAATGGAATGAATTCTTCTTTGTCCATCTGTAAAACAAATACTCTGTGCACTTGTAAAGCCCCTAAAGTTCTGTTTCTACTCACACTGCTTTGAAAAACTCGTGCTGAATACATACATAAACTGGGAAGCACTGGGCACTCAGAAAGAAAAAACCAACCACAAAACACAAACCAGCTGAACCTGTGCATTTATTACACTGCAGATTATCACATGCATTTTTAAAGAATGAGACTTTTTTTCTTTGTTAAGATAGAGATCACAGCAGTGTATATATAGGAAAGGATTTGTTTGCTTCAGTGCTAACTTCCCAGGCTGCTGTCTGTCAGCTGCTCAGTGTGGATTCTTGTACAGAAAATCTGGTTGTAGGGGGGAAAATCAAAATCTGAAGAAAAAGGACAAAAATTGGGACTTCTATTTTTCTGCTCTAGCTAATAAAAAAGCCTGCAGGTTTATATTCCCCATTCCTTTACCACTTTCTTCTCCTATTTATGTGTGTGTCTCTGTAGCACACTTTTAAGAGGGGCAAACAGTCCTACAAAATTTAGCTAGCATGTCAGAGTTACTTCTGATTTTATCTTTAAACAGATTTCAATAGCAATCTTTTCATTTGAATAAAAGCTTGCTTAGCTCTTTTGCAGAGAAATAGCCCAAAGAATCACACACCCCTCTCCGCTTGCAAGACTTTATAAACATATAAAGATAGTTTGTTTTTAAAAAAGAAACACTTTAGGAGCCATTTAAAACCATTCTACCACTTTTTAAAATGTACGTTTTCATAATCTGCTGCTTGTATAGAAAGCTTACACGTAAAAGAAAGTGGAAATTCATGTCATAAACATTAAGTCTTTCAGGTTTCCACCAGCTAAAGAACAAAAACAGCCTTAAGTCATCAACCACCATTTACCCCTAGCTTTATTTGAAAGGAAGTTTGGGATTCATACTTTCAGTCAACTCAAGCACTAATTATCTCAAAGAAAAACTGCAAATACATTAAGCAGGCTCCATCTCTAACCTCTACCTTCCAGCAGAAGCAGGCAGAAGTAAACCTCTGGGAGGAGGATATTAGTCTACCTCTCTGCTTCAAGCAAGCCCACAAAAAACATGAGATTTAAAGGAGCTGGGAAAGCATTGACAAAAATGATTAGCAGAATTGACAACACTGGGAAAAATAATGCAGGAGATAGAGACAGCTGATGCAAGCCACTCTTCCTCTTATAAAGTAAAAGAAGCTTCTCATTAGCTTCTGAATTTCAGGTATCAGATAAATACAAATAAATTTATTTCAAATATTTTTTGTCTTTCCATTCCTGTAATTACACAGTGGTTTGACACAATATATATTGCTCTACATGACTTCTATTCTTTCTCAGAAACAAATTTTTCACTCTCCCCCCCTTATTTTTTTAGATTACCAAGTTTGTTGCTATTTGGGAACAGTACTGACATTATTTTAACATTTGGGAAACAACCCATAGAAATAATTAGCCTGTATCAGTTTCAAGTGACATAGAACACAGCTCCAAGTGCAGCCAAATCCTCACACCATGGGAAGCAGTGCCAGGCTTGCTTTGTACACCCACTATAAAGCATCCCAAAGTGCCACTTCAAGCAAGGTAAGCAGACAAATTTGGCTTCTGTTAACTAATATGGATTTAGGTTTATTTATATATATATGTATCATATATGTACTGCATTTTTAAAGGAATAGAGGCAACATGGATTAAGGAGGAACATGAAATTGGTTCAAAAAAAAGAGAAAAACTGAATAACTGATGACTGTCTGTACAATGCCCACTTGCTTTGACAGTAGTACAAGTAGAAGCAATCTGCATATTAATTAAGCCATGACTGAAGTGCAGCCCATTAATTCTGCAAGAGACCTGCCTACCATAGATGGCTTTCCCAGGAACTGCTTTGTACTTGTTTTCCCCTGCCATAAAATATGCTCCAACACTGCTGTAAGTTACATTGCAACTAAACAAAAACTTGCTTAAGGGGAAGAATGGCAAGTGCTTGGCTTTCAAGGAAAAAGAAAAGCCATGCAAGAAAGCTTTCTAGATCATTCTAGAAGAAAGCTTCTAAAGGGCAAAATGAAGGGACAAAACAAGGAAATAAATGTAGATAATTCTAAATAAAACATTCACACGACAAACACCTACAAAACTTTTTTTTAAACTGCTTCTAATGTGTTTTATTTGCTTTTGCTTATTCTTTTTACATATTAAAATACTGAATTATGCTTTTATTTCTTACAGTGATGTATGAGTCTTCTCTAACCTTTTTCTTGAGACGTAACTAAAGTGCATCTCAAGTGGTTTTGTCACGGTTTTCACACATTATCAAGTTCTGGTAGTCATATGAATTCTGCTAATATTTAGCTAGGAATACACAACATAAAATTATTTCAGTATGAATCACGCCTTAGCACTCCACATAAACATCCCTGATGTTTCACATTTGCATCCTGTACTTACGGCTCTTAAGCTGCCAAGCATATGGTTTTAGACAAGATTAGAGACAGATTTAGAGAGATACAGGGTACATCTATCTACACCACCTTACACCAGTATTGCTTAATACCAGAGATATTTAAGGAAAAAATAACCAAGTTCTAGCTAGAAAATTATACGCCTTCATTGGAGTACCTAGAGAGGCTCTCACCCCTCACCACCAACCCCTGTGAGGTTCCTCGTGCATCTGGTGACACACAAACCACAATTTAGCAATGTGTGAGAAAAATGGGAGTCTAGAATGGCCTTCCAGGATCTGTACATGGCCAAGCACAGCCTGGCAGCCCCATGCACCACTCTGTGTATGGGCAGGAACCTGTGCTGGGGACTTGCACACCTCCCAGAAACTTGCCACAGAGCCCTGAGCTGCTGTCCCTGCCCCTGTGGAACACCAGTCTTATCCCCAGGAGTGGTGACTAGGTCCAAGGTTTGGGAATTCCCAGCCTACAGCAAGCTTTCTAACTGCATGCCCTCTGCAAAACACTGAGAGATACATACAGGTGGGACACTGAGTAAAGGAGGCTTCAGATAAAACTTTGTAAACATCACACCTGCAGACTGATCAGTATCACCATACAATGCACTTTCTGAATATTTCAGAGGATGGTGAGTCCATTAAAATACAAACCAAGACTCAATTCTATGTAACAAGTGGGAAAAGTCTCCTGAAAGAGCAGCTCCAACTTTTCCCACCAGGATCACACATCTGCCTGCCAGATGCTGAGCAAGTGCTCTGACACTGTGTCTCCTCACCCTCTGCCTGGAGGAAGGTCCCCTCAACACAGCAGCAAGGGCTTTGTTTTAAATTTGGGTGAACCCTCAGACATTGGCTCCTGTTAGTGACCAATTGGTTTTCTCTCCAAAGATTCTGCTTGGTTTTCCTGGGCAGCCAAAGCAAACTTGGCAGTGTGTCAGGTGCTTCCTTCCCTGTGTACAAATAGCACCCAAGTTAATCATTATCTATCCTAGCAAGAAGTTACAGTTTCAGCAGCACTAGCAGGAAGAAAAGGAGGGTATATATACCCTATTACATTAAAAGAGGATCTTAAACCTTTAGAAATGTGGGGTTCAAGGAAGCCATAATGTTAAACCTACCAATGGTTTTAACCTATTTAGACTTGAAAAACACTGTAATGGCCCTCGGTCCTGCTGACCCCAATGGCTCCATTTCCTTTCAGTGCTAGTCCTGACCCCCACTGCCCAACCAAGCACATCTGGATTTCACAGCCCTGGGCAAAAAGCAGAGAAAAGCCAAGCAGCCACTGAAGCACTCCCAAGCTAGAAAACCAACACTGTGTTGTTGAAATTTCCAACAAATCACCACAAATTCAAGTAACTTTAATACATGCAGAAAACGTGGCAGTACTGCAACACAAAACTTTTCAGTTGTTTTGATGACCACACAGAAAATGATCACCATTAAATCAGCAGGCATTACCCAAAGTTCTCATCATCCTGTGAGCAGCTGGCAGCAGGTAACACAGCCTGGGTGATCTGATTCAGCTCGGTTATTTCTTTATTCCCCTTGAGGCTTCTTAGCAGCAGTTCAACAGAGTTTAAGAGAGAAGGGACACACATTTTCCAGAACACCACACTTTGAATCTGTCTTGGAATGAATAATTGGATGGAAGTTTAGAAAATGAAAAATACTGAGACAGCCTCATAGATCCGTAATTGAATGCCCCACAATGGCACAAGTTGGGCAAGTCAGCCATAAATTTTTACACCTTAAGCTTTCAATGGCAGAATGGAGACTTGGGAGATATTTCTGGTTCCATCTATCCATCAGGCAGCTACAAGTTGCATTAGTCTAACACACCAGGAAGATTCAGCCCAATGAGACAGTAAATTGATGCTACTCTAAGACTCTAAAGCAGCACCAGAATCAACATTGTTCCTTGAGTGGTACCCAACACTTCCCTTGCTAAATCCTGAGCTCTCAGCATTCCCTCACCACCAACCACAATAAACATCCAGTGCTGCCAAAGCACACAGAGAGGCACTCCTGGGGTGCAAAATAAAACATTTCATCAACCTACAACTGGAGATTTATGAAAATCAGTGTCAGAGTGTCACTGCAAAATCCCTTTTTCATTGTCCCTTTCCCTACTCCTGTATCCTTGGATACAGGAGTCAATTACTCACAGGACTTTTTTCATTGCCACTGCCCAGCCTTTCAGCAGAGGCACTCTGTTCCCTACAGCACTCTGTTCTCTGCAAGTCAGGAGTTTTCCTTTGTCATAGATCATCTTCCACGACCAACCAGAAAGCATTACTTTGTTCTAATGATATTAATGTCCAGGGCAACTGTATTTCAATACTAATTTTCTCAACAACCCTAAATAATGTTACCCTATTAATAACACCCTCATAAGGGTAAATACATCTTCTTTATGCTAACAGTTACAATGATTACTACTATCTACAGATCCATAGACAAATTACAATTTATTTAACCACAAGGATTATTATACAGGCAGCTCTAGAGAAAAATAATTTCCTGCACCTAATTATTAAAAAAGCAAAGCCAAACAAACCACAAAAAAAAATACCCCCAAAAAACAACAAACAAAAAAAACACCAAAACCACTTTGGCCTTCTTGTACGCAGATTTTGTTTAATAAATGTGAATCACAGAACCATTAAGGTTGGAAGGGATCTCTGGATGTTTTCCAATCCAACCTCCCCCACCAAGGCTCTTGCAAGGGGTTCTATATCACACTTACAAACCAAGCACACTGACATAAAGTCTGATATTGAGATATTTTATAATAGAAAATTAGAATTAGAAAATAACCCAACCAGTCACTGGTGGCTTTTGACACCCTGCAATGATTTTTTTTTTATTATTATTACCATTATGTTATTACTAAATCTAAATTAAACAACTGACTTCCTAATTACCTGGGGTATGAACAGTTTTGATCCTCTCCTGTGCCACCCCCCAGGACTGATCACACTTTGCACAAGCACAGGTGATGATGCTCACCAAGAGCATCCCCTTATCTGCTTTGAAATTTTCCCAGTCATCCAAAAATGTACAGCCCACCTGTGCCCCTCTGCAGAAGATGCTTAATGCCATGTTCTCTTAAGTTTAAATGTTCTACTAATCAGGCACTAAGGAGTTATGTTCAGGCTGATTGCAGATCATTAACAAACATGAACTGCATTCAAGGAGATGAGTTACTGAGCTGCAGTATGATCAGTATTGCAGCTAGAACAGATCTGTCCTTCTGTAAGGACAGGCCAGAGTTTTGACCCTTTACCTCATAAAATCTTCAAGGTATTGTCACCTCTTTGACAGCTCTCTTTATGAAAAGTACTATGTTAAAGAGCCAAAACCCTACCAGAAATCATCCAGAGTTTTATTAAATAATCCAATTTTACAAATTACCTCTTTTTGAATCTCTGAAACATGCTCCTCAATGATTTTTCCCCCTTTTAATCTGAAGAAGACTCAATTACTACATCAAAGAGAAAGCTAATGTGAAAATTAAAACAGAAAAAGTAATTTAAACAGGAAACTGGCAAAAAAAAAGAAGTTGTAGGTGGTAGTGGATTACATTTCATTTGTTTTCTATGAGATGAAATGAGATACGGAGACCTCAAATTTTAAAAAAGTGTATACTCTGAGTGGTTTATGGAAGTAGAAATCAACCTTCTGGCCTAATATTCTGCTGAGAATGAGGAGTGTTAGAAGCTCACTCAAACATTAGCAGCACTAAAAGAAAAAAATTTCCACTGGAGTCAGCAGCACAGTTTCCATGAGCTCGCTGCAGCCCAGCTCAGAGTGCAACACCTGGATTTTGGATAAGGAGTTCCAGAGAGCAGGAACAATCAGGTGCACCTGCACCATTCATCTGCCTGCACATCTGCACCCTCATAAGTTCTAATAATTGATTTTTCTGAGATCTTTATTTTTGAATGACAGTGTCAGTCCTGGCAGTGGACTGACATTCAACACTAGTTATGACGACTACATAGCTTCATAAATGCTAAGAAATAATTTTATGGGAGAAAAAAGTCTTATACAGTATGTCCAGTGTTTTACAGAAACCACAGTGAGGGGTCAGCAGAGAATGGTGCCTGTCACTCCCACTGTAATTACCATCCCTGCCAGAGTCCCATCAGCTTCAACACTCCAGGGTGTTGGTGAGAATCTTTTCTTTGACACACAACTTATGTCATTTATTGACCAACGCTGAATGAGTCAGAAACTTAAATGAAAACCTTGAGAAATTGGTATTACCAGCTTGGGAGTAAGAAAGGAAGAGGGTGGTGAGGCAAACTGCACAAACTGTAAATGCATCCTGAAAAGTATGTAAGTGTTTTATGGTGCTCAAGTGTCAAATTCACATCAGGAATAAGATAAATAACAGAGTCAGAGATAACTTTTATATATTATGGTGCACAAATAGTGCCCACCTGCTGAAATTGTGGGCAATTTCAATGTATATGAAAATATTTAAGTACTTGTAGTGTATTTATCAATATGTATCTAGTATATATTTATGTGATATATATATGCACATATGTATGTCTTATGGGTTTTTTTGAAAATCTTGGATTTTTTCCTCCATTTTTTAATTGTTTTTTGGTCACTAAGACATATAAAACCACTTACCTCTCCAAAGCCCTTAAAACCTTAGAAGTTCTGAAATGTTTAGGTCTTTGAATAGAAAATGAATAGCAGTATTTTAATAGACAGAAAGCCAATCATGAACAGTAACTGAACCTGCTGGATCAATTGCACAGATTGGTCATTAATCAGAAGAATACATCTATTGTCATGTTCATAGGATTCTAACAGAGACAAAAATAAAAAAAGGGTGTTCAAGGATCTTGATTAATTACCCTTTTCACAGACAGTTCCTCCAATATAAATTTTTATTTGATGCCTTTCAGTATAGCCCTCCATCAGCATGGTAGTGCTTTCATTCTTGTATTTTTGATGCAATTTCTCAGTGAAATGAGTATTATGCCTTTTATTTAAATAGTTCTCCTCTAAAGAACTGCAGAGCAGCAGAGAAAAGAACAGTGACTTTAATACCATCACCACAAGAGAATTAAAAGTTCCTTGATGGTGTAAACAGACTTATCAGGCACTGTCAAGGTAAATTGTTTTTATGTGGAAGCAATGTTACACTGAAAGTTCAAAATCCATGGTCATTGCTCGAGGAACAACCAGTTGTACCCTCTGAACCTTCTCAGAATTGGTTGGATTTACATATCTTTCCCTTAATAATATTTTTCTTTGCAACCAGAGCTTTTTTTGCAAGCTTCATGGAATAGTAGTGTTGGCAAAAACCTCTATGATGGACAAATACAGTAACTAGGAACAGCCAAGTAACAGGCTGTTTGCCTGAAATACTGTGTTCAAATCAAAGATTAATAGGTTTTTTTTTTGGCAGGTTTCTTTTGAGGGTTGTGTTTGTTCTTTTGTTTTCAATGTTATTATTACTCTAAAATTTAGACTCAGGAACAAGCAAAGTCATTTGGTTACATCTTCACAATGAATATTCAGCAGGGTTCTTAAGGAAACTAGTCAATTCAGAGAACACTTGCAGATTTTGAGGGTGTTTAGAGAGATTTCTATCAAACTTTCGGCTTTTGCCCAAAATCCTTTCATATAGGTCAGTTCTTTGAATTCCCCTTGACACAGGGCAATTTAAAACGTTTAACTCATCCTACAGCAAGTTCTTAATTATTCAACAGCTGAATAAAGCACATTTTGTACATACCAGTACATCTGCAGCACTCAACCAGATAAGATCTAAGTTTTGAGAGATGGTGTGAATTTCACATTGTCAAAAATATTTTTTCCTGGGTTTTTGGTTTGTTTTTTTTTTTTTTTTTTTTGGGGGGAGGGGGGGGGTTGGTTGGGTTTTGTTTTTTGTTTTGTTTTGTACCGTTCTTTTTCGGTTTTGTTTTTGACTTGCTTTATTTCAGCCACTTGGCTTCAGCATGTGTTGCCAGTCACTTGATAGCAAGTAACAATGGTGGTCCTGGTGATGGCCATGGTTTTGACACCAAAAAGCACCATAAATACTCACAAATACCATCGTTCTTCAGTTGAAAGAAAAGCATCCCATCAGGAACACTGCTAACAAAAGCAGACAACCCAAGCAGCACAGCACATTCCTACCACAGTGAAACCAGACTTCACTTCAGCAAGACAAGGGCTGGGTTGCCACAGAAGATCAAGAAATTCTGACACAGAAGTCCACTGCATATAGAAGAAGAGATCCCACCCAGAGAAACATGCTTTAGCAAAATAGAGAAGGGTTTAGGAAACCAAGAGAGAACCTTTCCGATATTCCAACTTCTAACATGAGCTTTCACAGTAGTTTCCTCAGACCTAGACAATGACTTCTTTGCCTATTTTTTCAGCCTGCTGTGTATCAGGAATTCTATTTTTAATATTCCATTACAGATGATGTGACAAAGAAGTATGGTCTGACAAAACTGTATGGACCCTTTACAAACACCACTCCAGGTACACTAGACATTAAGCAGGTGAATAATTTGTATTTAGTTTCACTGACAACCACAAGGATTATTGTGCTCAAAATTAAACACTGCTTAAGAGCTTTTCTCATTGCAGCTAAATGCAAGTTAATATCATGACCACAAAGCATCCACAGCCTTCTGCTTTCCTCCTGATACGAGACTTTTTCACAGCAAACTAAGTAAAACTGCTGCAATTTCACAGAAGTTTCACATGCTTAAAACTGGATTAATGTCACTGGGGGGAAAAATCCACAAAGCAAATAATTCACACAGTAACATTTAGTGTAACAACATTTCAGAAGCCTTTTCTTCCAAATGAAAGTGTGCCACTGCACAAACAGCTTCACTGTTGGTTGGGTTGGAAGGGTCCTTAGAGCTCATGGAGATCCAACACCCTGCCATGGGTGGGGATATCTCCCATCAGACCAGGATTCCATGAGGATCAGGGTTTGTGAATCTGAGGCTGCTCCTCTCTGTCTACAGAAGGTCTCAATCCACTCAGCATTCCCAGGTGGGTGGTCTTGAGCAGACCCCCAGTATAAATCAGCAATTACCTGGTGAATAAAACACCCTCTTTTTAGATCCCCAAATCTTTTACTGTAGTTGATAACAGAGGCAGACACAGCTCAGAAGTCTGACAGCTTTTGGTATCACCCACTTGTTAATGCATACTCCATTTTATCCAACTTTTCCTTTTTTAAATGTAAAGTACAGATTTTCTCCTTACCCCTGGGTAAACAGGTCATTGCTTCTAACTGATTTGCAAAAGTAATCCTGAATGCAACCATAAGCATCAAGAATATTTCATTTAGTTGAACTGCCTGATATGAGATAAGCTTGATGAAACAATGAACACAGATAAGAGCAATGTTATTTTGGTCAGTGGCATAAGGAAACTGTCAAGAGAATTAATCAGCCCAGTGTATTTATTGTAAGGCAAAACCATGCTGTATTCTTGTTTTCACACAGCTGCATTTGTATTCATTCATTTATTCCTTGAAGCGAGTTGCAGGCTAAAATCCCAGGTCAGGAAGAGGCTGAGACACTCTGACTGACAGGGATGGGAGGACCACGAAACCTTCCTTGGGGACGGTGACCTGACACCAGAGCAGCCTGCACACCAGCTCTGCACACATGGACAAAAGCCAAAAAATCACTTGCACGGCTCAGGTACTAGGATCACTGCATGCTAAACATTCCTAACTCCTCTCTTCAGACTACCAGGAACTCGTGACATCAGCAGAAATGCAGAATTTGGTGACAGAAATCACTTCCCATGTGATCTCAATCATGCTGCTGGTAAATACACAAGACCAAGGCCCTGATTACTGAAACCCATTTTTTTTTTATTTTCAAACACTGAACGATTCCATTTGTTCCATTCAGCAGGTCAGAAACACAATTCTCTCCACTCAAAGGACACCTCCACCCATGAGGATCCTTCAGAGGTCCCTTCTCAGCAGAGGAAGGTGCTCAGCTCTGTGCCACATTTCTCCAGAGTGACAAATACAAAACTGTATTACCAGTAACCATCAAGTTTCCAGTGACAGCCACGTAAGCCCAGTATATTCAGGGACAAAAAGCAGCTGCAAAAACACTGACCTGCTACAGGAAGGGCAAAATGATTTGTTCCCGTAACAGAATTAAGCTCCATCCCACTTCCCAGCACCTTTAAGTAATGCAGGGCACATTTTTTTCCTCCCTGTAAGAATGATCGATGTGTAATGTGGCCAGAAATGTTTTCTGCTGTTCTAACTGCATTTTCTTTCTTACCTCACACAACACTTTGTCCGGAAGGGATGGATAAATATTTGACATGGCATCATTCCCAATGCTCCCCCACAACTTAAAAGTTTTAAAAAGATTAAATTTTTTGTTTTCCTGTGTAATAATTAATGAAAAGGGGTTCTTTTTTCTTCTGCTTCCGTATTCATTGTAATTACAAAACAAATTACGTAATTCCACACACATAAAAATCCTCTGACGTTATTTTACTGGTTTTCCCAGTGAGGATTTGAATAAGAACAGGATCACAGCTAATGAAGTCAGCACTAAAACCCTCATATAATCTTTCTGAATACCCATGAACTTCCATATGGAGTAAAAATAAATCATTTTTATGATTGCTTTCTGACACAATTAGGAGGAATATAAAAGAAGACACAGATTAAAAAATAACATGAGTATTATGAAAATATGTCAAGTGGATGATGTGACACTAGGACAGGAAGAAGCCAGTATGAGATGAAAGCAGTGTAAAAACTTACCTTTGTTTTTATTAGTGACAAAGTTTGTACAGTGTACTTAAAACTAGTTACAAAACTACATGGTACTGAAATAATGATTTCAAATCTGCTGTGCCTGCAATCTGTCACAGGCTAAACTTAAGACCAAAGATTTGCAGCTTTTTTCTCTTTTTTGACCCATTAGTAACACACCAAAGAATACAAATACTTAAGTAAAAAAAAAATTTTTTTTTAGAGTAATAGCTCTACTGTAGTTCAATATAATGCATCTCCATGTTTTCAGTCAGAGAATCACAGAATGGTTTGGGTTGGAAGGGATCTTAAATCTCATCTCATTCCAAGCCCCCCTTCCCCTGGACCAGGCTGCTCAGAGCTCCATCCCAGCACTTTCAATCTGCAGAAGGAAATAGGAGCAATAGGAACAGCTCAGTCGTGAGCATGGTGAGGATGAGACATTGGTGAGACAGTGAAAGGGCATTCAGTCACCTTGCATGCTGATAAATTTAGTTAATGATAGAATCAGAATATCCTGAGTTGGAAGGGACCCACAAGGATCACAGAGTCCAACTCCTGGCCCTGCACAGACACCCCAACAATCACACCCTGTACCTGAGAGGATTATCCAAACCCTTCTTGAACTCTGTCAGGCTTGGTGCTGTGACCACTTCCCTGGTGAGCCTGTCCCAGTGCCCAGCCACCCTCTGGGTGAGAAACCTTTTTTCTAATATCTACCCTAAACCTCCCCTGACTCAGGTCCATGCCATTCCCTCAGGTCCTGTCACCAATCACCAGGGCAAAGGGATCAGTGCCTGCCCCTCCTCTTCCCCCCATGAGGAAGCTCCAGACCCTGGTGAGGTCTGACCTTGGTCTCCAGGACGAACAGACCAAGTGGCCTCAGCCACTCCTGGTATGGCTCCTCCTCCAGACCCTGCACCATCTTCACAGCCTCCTTTGGGCACTCTCTGATAACTCTGTCTCTCTTATTTTGTGGTGTCAAAAACCACATACAGGACTCAGAGTGAACTCGAGTTTTACAATGCTCATTTCTCCTGCTGGAGAGCCTAAGGCAGCAAAGTTCTGCATGTCCCCAGCTTTCCTTTCCTCCTTCCCCACACAAACACAGAGGTGCTGTCACCTCTGCATAGGGGGATGGCTCAAAACTCACTAGTTAACATCAGATGTTCATCATTTTTACATACTACTACTGCTCTTGTTAGTAATCTGAGGACTACATTAGAAATTTCTTCCCTGAAATGGTTTTAGGCTTTACCCTGGAATTAACTGTCTCTATAAAAAAGGAAGCATTAAAAAACCATTTAACAGCTGGATACAACATCTGCCTTTCCTAGGTCATTAGTACTTAAGAACAGTTAATTTATGACACTACAAGGTTACAGAGACTGACAAAAGAATCACACTTCTCTCTAATTTAAACCTTGTCTGTCAAGAGTCCCAGTTAAACCGTCGTCTTTTTTTTCCTCATTTTTTAAATATAAGGCATGCCAAAGGGAAAGAGCCATCAACTCTTCAATATTTCAGCAGCTTTGTCACAATAAGAGGCCATTTTTCTTCGGACTCCAAATTATGGAGTAATATGATTTTATTTAGTATTTTCATATCTCAGATTCATGCTTGCAAGGTTTAAAAAATGAACCTGGAAGGTTAAAAAATAAATAAGATGAGCACTAAAAACTATCTCATGCAATATACACATGACCTCCTTCTTAAACACCAAAACTTAAGGCAATCTCAAGCTTTCTTTGGGATATGTAGGTGTTTTCTGAGGATGTATGTGAGGCAGGCAGCACTTAGTCTTATGCACTGGTTTCCTTGCTTTGAACACCTGGACTCTGATCACATAGTGGCACCCAGCCTTCATTACCAAAAATCATAAACCACTTGGCAATTCAGCAATGATTCAGGAACATGAACTAATTTATACTCATTAATAGACTTTTAATAGTCAGCATTGATTTTCATATAAAAATTATCACCAAAATCCATGAGGCTGTATAAAAAGGTGATGTGACTCCTGCTTTCAAAAATAAAAATAAACGTAATTCTATGAAGAATAAAAAACTAAGCCTGAAAAGTGCAATATCAGAATACAGCCCAAAAAAATATTTTGAAAGAGTCCAATTATACACTCAATAGGGAAGCATGGGTTCCAATTTATAATGAAGCATCTCTGTTCTCAAGATCAGAATATTATACTACTGTTGAAACTCCTTCCCTGCCAAAAGTAAGAAATTCAAGTATTTTCATTTCATGGTTTGAAATCTAAGTTTAAAAGTGGTTTGTATTTTTCCCCCCTTAATTCAAGTTCTAATTACAGTGATGTAGGCAAATACCTTTTACAGGTACTTCCATTATCAGAGCTTGTTAAGAAAATGTTCTTTCAAGAGAGATATTGGCATGCAGGTATCTCAGCATGAACAAAAACAAGTTTTGCAAAATCTGGCATCAGAAGTTCCTTCTGCAGAGAGCAATGGAGATCAAAACCTCATTTGCACACCCACACTCATCCAAATAGATAGTTTTGAAGAGGAAATGAAAGAAGAAGGGCATGAAGCATGTAATGGATAACTGGCTACAAATTAATGCTCAGGGGTATGCAGGGACCCACACAGAGCCCCTCTTTGTTCCCTCTCCATCCTGTGAGTGTCCCCAGCTAAATGGCCGTGGGTGGGGGAGTTTCCTCCTGCTCGGATTTCAGTGCAGAACTGGGACCTGCATTGATGCCTTGTGAAGGCTGACCTAGAACAGAGACTAGATGGAGCTAAAGAATAAAGTAGGGATTTATTAGGAGGCTTCAACAGATCCATCTTGGGCAGCACAAGAACTCAATGAGGGCAACACCCCACATGAACCCAAAATAGTCACAAAAACGGACAATGGGTCACAGGGTCTCACACTCTTATAAGTTCTGCTCCATTTGCATATTAGAGTCAATTTTCCAATTACAGCTTTAGCCCATGAAGTCCCATCCTTCTTGTTTTTCTCTTTTCAGTCCACCACTGTTTATGCTCTTGGGCTGAGATCTGGATCAGTTGTCCTTGGTCCCCAGCTAGACAAGGAATTGTTTTGTCTCCCTACTCTGTGAACAGAGCTCACCATCCCCTAATATGAAGCCCAGACCCACATGCTAAAGCAGCATGGAATCTGAAAAATATAAAAGCTAAAACCTGAAGCATCAGCATCTGCTGTTAATTATGGTTCTAACTCACACCTGACTTACCCTCACCCAGAGCAAAGCCCTTGCTGGCCCAGGCAGTAACACCAGCATCACCCCAGCACTGCCAGGGAGCCCTGTGGAGCCTCTCTCACATCTGGGTAACGCTGGTCATGTCAGACAGCAGCTACACTCCAGATAAATCCTGTCTGGGAGTGCAGAATACATCCTGGAAACAAATTACAGCCTGCCCCCAATGCAGGGCATCTGGATTGCACACCTGGGCTGCAACAAAGCTCATCCAGAACTTCAGCCAAGAAGATTTGCTTCCGTTCCTCTACCCTCTGGCAGTCTCTGAAGAATCAGGCTTAGCTTCAGTGTCAGTCCTTCTCCTGAACCAGCTGCAACTCATCATGTGATAATCCCATCTTCAATTGCTAAATCCCTCCTTTTCAGTGCACATTTCCTTGTGTTAAGCCAGTTATTTGCCTGTGGCTCCCTATTCTTTCAGGCTTTCCCAAGACTCGCTCTTTTAATATCCAGCATGTGGTTTTTCCACATATAAATAAAGTGTTTCCATCACTCCCAACCTTTTAAACAGACAAACACATACACATGGCCTGAGATGCATGTTCTAACACACATATTACACTGTAAGTCTGCCAAGTTCCATTTTTCAACCTCTGAAGCATAGCAACCTCTGAAAGTGTTAAATTAGGTGTTAAAAAGCTGTATATTCTCCAACAGTGAGAAGTTTCATGCCAAAATTTAGCACAGGGTGCACAAAGCTTTATAATTATGTTAACAAAGCTGTGAAAACAACTGTTTTCCTGGTGAAAATTGTGAAACACTGACTGTCTACACATTCTCCAGATTGGTTTCTGTAAACCTCAGCTTAAAAGAGTATCAAACACTAATCTAAATAATTTCCTACATTAATATATATAATATCACTATAAACTACTTAATTATGTAAGAATGAATGCAGCAACACCAGAGAGATTTATAAAGAAATTGAAAGAACTCAGAATTTCCATTAGAACTCCAACTTTTGTTTCACCTCTGTGTTCCTGCTTTTCTGCTAACATGCATCATGCTCTAATTTCAAATTCTTGCAATGCCCAAGCAGAATAGCCCAGACATGATGCAGTAAGAAACACTGATTTAAGTCATATGTGCAACTCAAACATATCAAGTTGAATTTTAAAGTTCCCAAATCCTTATTTCTGTTTTTGTAATTTATACTGTATGGGGAAATGGTTTTAAAACCAAATCCAGATTTCAGAAGTACATTGATTTTAGTATAATACTCAGTAAACTCTCCAGTATATTTAACTGGTGTGCTTGCACAAGTATATATATGCATGCAGAAAATGCCTTTAAATCCAGACTTTAATAACATTTTCCTAAAAAAACACAGGAAATTTTATGTTCTACCATTCCATACAGTAAGTGTTATTCATGTTTCACCTTTGGGAAGTGAGCAGAAATTAAAACATCTCCAACAGTGTCACTGTGAGACCCCCTGTACCCAGAGGCCAAGGTAATTCCACTGCATTCCTGGAGAATCTGTAATGCTGTAGCATCCACCACAGGCAGGAGCTCAACCACAACACTCAACATTCTGACACGGAAATATCAAGGAAGGGAACTTCATTCTGCAATTTCTTCCATGTATTTAATGAAGAGGTCAATAATCAACCTCCATTCTATTTATCATCTGGCTATAAATGGCTACATTTGAAATTATAGATATAATTCAACTCTATCAGTATTTCTCTTCAATAAAGAAATGAAAAATCCCAACTCTAAAACCCACTGTGTTTTCAAACTTAGCTAGTGTGATGCCTATATCACACAGAGCAACACCATCAGGAAATTTGAGTGATAGACACACCACATCTCCACAGAGCATCTTCCACATGGCCATTGATTGTGTATCCAAAAAAAATTTACCTTTTTGTCTATTTTCATTTCAGAGAACTTGGTTTTCTTCCATATTACACTTCAAACACTGTTTAAAATATCCCATCTTGTCTTTCCAAGTCCTCTATGCCCTGAAGACTCCACTAAAACCATCCTGACCTGTCAGGTGGCTGAAGGGGCTCACTGGAGAGGATTCCAGCTCCCAAAGGCTGCCAGGATCAGCCAGACAGCAAGGACAGACAGTTCATTTCACAGAAACTTAATGGAGTGCATGGCCCTGGCTGCTTAATACAAGCACTGCCAAGGCACCTGAGCAAAAAGTCTCAGCTGTCAGCACTGAGAAGCACACAGAATTATTATTTCAAGTGTTTATATACCCTTGACCAGATAAGAGACCAGAGGAGTGGGGTATGGTGACCCCATACATCTCCACAGCTAGTCCCACACTGCAGCCATGTGCTTCCCCCAGTTCACTGGCAGCATAATGGAAAATTTCTGCAAGGCAGTGTGGCTAAAATAGTGTGTCTAAAACAACTTGCTCTTGTATGCAACTACACCATCCTTCCTTTTGCTCAGTGTTTTACCCCTTTTAATTACACAGTCTCTAGGTTCCCCTTTGTATTTTCTGGAAAAGACAGAATGCAAGCCCCTGAAAAATCTCCAGGTCATTAATTAGCACACTTCATGACATCAGTATGTCATATTAACCAGCTAAAAAACTAACCTGATGCATCTGTTCTACAACATAAAAGCTTTATCTGGGTATTTCTTTTAACTCTATCAAAAAGACAATTTATTATCTTTCAGCACATGTGTACTCATTAATAAAGACCTCCAAAAAGTTAATTCTTTCCTGGCTGATGTTTACACCAAACTTCTCTTTTTCTAGAGCACTGGATGTATGTATGTAGTCTGCTTCTTAAGGGTATATAGGATCCTCCTACACACAGAAATGGGACCTTAGAATTCTACTATTCCTCATAATAGAAAACAATGTTTTTCACTTGTCAACATTTATCTTGCAAAACCACATTAGCACTCAACAGCTATAACCACAAAGGTGAAGATTCCACTATAAAAGCTTCAATTACCTGAAACTCAAATAAAAATTGTTCAAAATCATCCGTCAAGAACTACAAAACAAACTACTTTGGACAAAAGCCAGGCACAGGTGTTGATCTAGTCCTAAAATCTATTATGCAACCTCAAATAAATTTATTTAGTTTATAACTTTACTACAGCATTACACTACCACACACTTCCCAATATCACTTTCTGTTCCATCAGCCTACTGCAGCTTATCAAATCTAATATGTGAGTTATTTTGGACAAGTATCTTTTTATGGAATTCTTGGCAATAAAGCACAGTAGAGATCAGGTTCTCAATAAAGGCCTCCTGATGTTAACATAATGCACAAGCAGCCTCACTAATTCACATCCAGCATCACTGCCCAATGAATTCCCATTCAGACATCTGGGGTTCTGCAAGAACCTGCCAGGAAAACGTAGGTGGGTCTGTATCCTCTGTGCTCCTGCTCAGACCCTTTGCCTGCCTGGTGTACTTGTAAAATCAGCTCTATGGATGATGGAATTTCTCTTCTGTTTGTATAACACCTTGTAAAAATAGGGGCCTACACTGGACTAAGCCAAGTACTCTTGATTTTCCCACTACCTATAAATATCTAAGCTTTTATTCTGAAAGCATATAGTGTCAAGGAGTGTTTTTCAGAATGTATTTAAGTAGGCTATACATCTATAAATATTAAGGAATATTGCAATCAATTCATTGTCTGGTATGGAAGATAATGAACTACCTAGAAATGTTATTAGTTTGCAGTATTTCTTCAAATTGAAAAGGAGTAGATTTAGATTAGACATTAGGAAAAAATTATTTTCTGTGAGAGTAGGGAGGCCCTGGCACAGAGAAGCTGCCCCATCCTCAGAAGTGTCCAAGGGCAGCTTCAACAGGGCTTGGAGCAAGCTGGGATAGTGGAAGGTGCACCAAGTTGTGGCATCACAAAATTAATATAGTGAATTTGCAGAATTAAGGCCCAGGGAGCAGAAGGAGATAAAATGAGAAATGAATATGAGAAAATTAGAATGACTATGAGATGACAGTGCATACAGTAAAGGCAGATGCTTTCTAATTCACAGCTGAAAGAGCTTTACAAGTGAGCAGCTAACCTACTTAATGGGTGCTCAAAGGACCTAAAAAAGCCAGTACAGACAGCATTAAATTTCATTAACTCACATTTTCAAAAAAAGTTCTGTCACTATACAAGCACCAAATCGTGTTTTGAATGCAGTTAATCAGCCATAGAGTGAGAACTGAGAGGGACAACCACAAAAATAAATGCAAGTATTTCAAAACCATTTCCTGATATTGCTGGTTTGGAAAAGGACCTATGCTTAAATTCTGTTCACTGATAAGTGAACTCCTCCCTGCCCACCCAGCTAACAATATTGAATCAGACTTCCTAAGGAGGTATTATTAACTCAGTATCAGAGACCAAGAAAGAAGATTACAACACCCTAATTACACAGATATGCATAACATCAAACGGGCCATGATAATCACATCATTCAATAGAAAACTAAGAAGGTTAAACCACTAACACTTTAATCCAAACCAAAGTGACAAAATCAGCATGAAGTTACAAATTACAAGACATCTAAATGTAAACACAAACCGCAGATTTTTGTCTGGTACAAACACAAAAGTCCAAGGGCTGCCTTGTCCTGTCCTACAGATCCTGTCACTGACTCTGCTCAGCACAGAAGGCAACAGAGCTCTGGGGGAGTTTTCCTCAGCACTTGCCTGCAAGGTCCCCCAGCAAACAGCACTAGGGAAGACAGGAGTCTGAAATCACTCCTGTGTCCCACATCCTATCCCAAATCTCACAAATCCATAATTACCACAGCATCAGGAGACAAGAGTAAGAAGGACTGGCTTACCTGTAAAATGAGAAAGCGGTAACTAAAGCAAGTAATTTCTTCCACTTTTCAATATCCTAGTGATTTCTGAGCTTTAATCAGCTATTTCCTTGCCTAAAATCTGCCATCCACCAAAAGACATGCTTTAGAAAGGAATTTTTAACACCCTGTGGGACCAAAGTGATACATTTTAGCCCATTTCTTCTTAATAAATGTAATGATTTTAATCAAATTTGTTCAGAGGACAGAAGATTAGTTAAAGAAGAGAAGTAACTGGAACATTAAATTAAGGTATCATTGGGAATTAAAAATTTAATTTTCTGTTATTATCAGTGGTATATTATGAATAAAGAACATAGAATATGCAATTAATATGCAACACAATATGAACAGCATTTGAGAAAAATGAATTAGATATGTAGGACAAAAAGGGATGAATTCTTAAACCAAATTCAATTTGCTTTACTCTGTTCAATCTTCCTGTGGGTCCCTGTTTAAATATTTCCAGGTATGGGAAGAGTCATCATTAAATTCTGATGTATTTTAAGGGGATTAGGGTTCATGACAGGTAACCCAGTATATTTCCTACACAAATCAAGGCATTACTTCTGTAAGCTTGTTTTTGTGCAGATATCTGCTTCCCACACGGAGCTCCATGGAAAGGGACAGGACAAAGACCAGCAGTTTTTAAGTCAAACAGTATAACTATACCATTAATAAAAAAGTTTAAATATTCTTAAAATATAATCTAAGATCCCAGGTTATCTAAGGTTAAACTGAGTTATTCAGGGTTACTAACCAATGCACAACATTACATTTTCCAAGGTCACTCCCTGTTCTGTGTATGGGTATTTTGAGGGATAAGAGAAGCAGCAATGTCCTATCTGACAAGCAGTACCCCTCTCCTGCATCAACAAAGGGGAATAAGGAAAACATCCAGAAAGTAAGACAAAGATTCCCCATATTAAAGAGTATCTATTTGACTTAAAGGCATTTGCATTTACACTTACGTGAAATTATTTCTTCCTGATCAAGACAAATGAGACACTGACAATTTTCTTGATTTCAGCATTTTTTGTGTAACTCTAATATTGCTAAGCAGCTAATTAAGTTTTCCTTAGCTGAGGCAGATTACCACACAGGTTCTGAATTCACAAGTATTTGAAACTCTTTGGAAAATAAGTAGCCAGTAAAAAGAAAGGCTCCTCTTACTGCCACTTGGCTCCACTCAGGTGCAGCAATGCATAAAACAAACCAAGTGCAGGTGTGCACAGGGGCACACTCAGGCTTTGTGCTGTGTGTTTGGAGCCTGTTTTCAGGCTCCTCAACCTTCCTTCTCCTATCCCATCAACTTTCCTCTTCCCCAGGTGACCAGATTATTTAAGCACACTCGAACTCAAATAAAAACTGTATACATGGAGTCCTGTTTTGTATATTAAATATGTGTGGAAGGACAGAGACAGTCCCTCAGTTCTGCAAGTCTCATGGAACTGCAACAGCCAATGTCATGTATGTGTTAAAGTTAAAAAAGGTTGGGGTTTTTTGTTCAGTAAGATAAAGCAATGTTACTTTATGCTTCCACAAAGCCAGCAATTTTTTCATCAGTTTTTCTTAGAAAAATTTTAATTGCATAATTTGACAATTATCTGCTTATTCCATGACATCTATTGACACTTTATTTCTAACAAGCCCTGTTTCATGCTTTTTCAAATGCATCCCTCTTTATTTTTGACAACCAGCATTTTTAGAGGGCAACTGTGATCACCCAAACTGACCTTCTACATTGCACAGGCCAAAGAATTTAACTCAGCAATTTCTTCATTGAGCCCACATGCATCTGGCTGAGCCAGATCACATCTCTCACAGTGATATACAACCTTCATTTCAATATTCAAACCAACAGCAAATTATAAATTAGTTAATTACTGGTTTGGATCTCTCTGTCTATAGCTGGGACCTTCAGATTTACAAAACAAGTGAACTCCTTTGTTCCATGCATTTAGTACATAGGTTGAATTTCCAACTCATCCCTAAAGTTCAAGCATTTGGTAAATCCCCTAAATTTCAAAAGACAATTATTACTTCATGTCAGTTCTGAGGCAAAAAACTGGCCCCAAATTTTCTTCCATGCAAAAGGAAACTCAGCAAGACACAGCCATCTAGGAAGTTCTGGAAACTGGCTAAATGATCCATAAAGAAATAATCTGCAGCAAAAGCAACAAGTGCTGAATACTACTCAATGCCAAATATATACTGGGAGATTATCCTTAGGAGTTCTGCAGCAGTTCAGAGATCAATAATTTTGTACTTAAGCTTGTCAAGTCATAACATTGCAACTCATCCATCAGTTTTGAGTGATAACAGAGAAGACGCAATTTCAAGAGTCTTGTCAAGAGTTTTCATGAAGGGGGGGCTGTGAAGTACTTTTTTTCAGGGATCAGCTACAGTACACACTGAAATACTTTTTTTTTTCTTAAAAAAGAAAAAAAAAACACAGCTACATTTGTAAAATTCCAAGTGTAGGGACTGGGGTTTGTCTGAAATTACAAAATCAGTTGCATGTTCTGGAATAAAAGTAGAGACACCATATTTATGTCACATGAGCACACAGCTGGGACACTAAAGGTGCTTAAAGACCAACCAGTTTTTGGAACCAAGGTGACACTGTCCTCATATAGTGGGAATTACTTACTTACAGGGTTGTATTTATTAACTTCCAGCACAGCAGCTCTGGACAATTCCCTGTTTCATAGCTCTCAGGGAGAGCCACATCCCTCTGTAAATTCTCATCTTCTTCCTCATGGTCAGAAATGATCTAACCAAGCATGAGAGCAAGAAGCCAAGACAATACTTAAATCATATTACCAAAAGTCTTTCTTGGATCAGAAAACCCAAGTTAACATTCAAAGGAAGTCTTGAACAAAAGAATTGACCTGAAAATATGTCCTTTATTTTGCTGCTCTTAGCCTGATGTCTTCTGCCAAAAAAAAAGGCTCCTCTTTTTCACTGTGCTATTGGCATCAGCATGTTTATATATGCTATTCTCTGCATGAATTCTTGGGTTAGGTCATACTTTACTCCTCCTCAGAAAAGATAAATAGTTCTGATTTTTTTTAATTTTTATACACTGCAAAGACATTTTATTGAGGAAATTAGATGGCTCTGAAAACTTCAAAAGCAAATTTCAAGCCATAAAGCTTTTATTATTTTAAAGTATTTAGCTATGATTTGCCTTTACCTTATCCCTTACTTCATTACTGCAATTATTTTAGATTATTAAGTTTAAGAGAAAAAAAAAGCAGTACAGTAAAACTGACCGCAAAAGGCAGCAAAATATTTTCAGTGATTTAAATTCTGCTTTTGAAATTCGTATGCACATATGATTTGGTAACCTAAGAGCAAACAGGAAAACTGCAGATTAAGAATATTTTTCTACATGAAGCATATTTCAAGAAAAAATAGGTATCTTTTCAGTTATTTATTCACTGCTTAACTTTTTTAATTCTTTACTCCTGTAGAGAGCTGTAAAGAAGCATGGTGTGTTTAACTGATTAGACAAAGATATCTGCTTACTCAGCCTAAATAGAGTTTCAAACTTTTGCTAAATCCAGCTCTTAGAACTCAAGGCCTGTCAGATAAAAAATACTGAATATATTATGGTTTGAGAATAAGCCCATACATGGACACTATTTATTTTAAACTACTGAAAAGAGTATTAATTGGTGTTGCATTTGCAGTACAGGTGTGCTGCTGGAATGCAAACAAGCACAGATTATGCAGAACGAAGGACAGGCAGTGATTTTGAAATGTTAATTAGAAACACGAGGGATATGAGAGTGTAGTAGGAAAAAAATGAATGTGCTGATTGTGAGAAAAAGAGAAACCTGCTAGAGCAAAGCATCCAGAATAACACTCCCAGTAAAGCCAGAAAGATGCAGTTGGCAGAATCAAGTGTGCACATCTCCAGAAAACCCTGGGTTGGGCACTGCCCATCAGGCCACCTTTCTGCAGCACAGTCTCACCAGGCTCATCCCATGCCAGCTGCAACTCCCACAGAAATCTCCCAGAGTTCTGTCACGGGAAAGCAACACCAAACAAAGCAACAGCTTCATTCAAATAAACTGTGCAACCCCCATTACTTTAGAACCAGAAGTTAATTAACACTCAGGGCAGTAATATCAGCACATTGACTATGTGGACTTTTGTGGAAGATGAAAACTAACACCTTAATGTCAATGTTTAAGATGCAAGAGATACTATTTAGTAACAGTCTGCTTCAGCAGTTCACTTCTATTGAACTTCAAAGCCACAAGAGCTTTGACAAAAATTGCAATTTTTCTCATATCTTCCATGTTACTTCTACTGAGATGCAGATCTATTCTTACAAGTTACAGTTCTCATAATTGTCCAATATGTCAAACACCAATAACCTGATTCCAGATTTTCAAGTGTGTGTAAATGGAGAACAATGGAGACTGTTGTTGTGCTGTGTTTTTATGTTTTCACTGTAATCATTCTGTACCTTGGTTTATCCCAGTTCTCCCCTACTATAATGGTTCAGCCCATGTTGTCTCCTCCCTCCTCCTTCCTGTCAATCCCTTGGCTCCGCCCCCTGACTCATCAATAATGGCTGAGTCATTCCCTCAGCCCCTCCCCTGTGTCCTGTTCGTCACTCGGCAGCCCCTCCCTTCCTCTAGAAACTTCCATCAAGGGCATCGAGTGATTGGTTCAGGCACCGGGGTCCCTCCCTCAGAATGCTCCTATTGGTTTCCCCAAGTGCCCATCTTCCCAATTTCCACACCCCCATGTTTTCCCATTGGCTCCCTGTCAAGCCCCGCCCCTGTTCCCGCCTCCCTTTATAAGCTGTTACACTGGTGTGCTCAGGGTCTTTGGGCAGAGGCTCCCCTGGGCTCTGGATGTCTGTGTTCCACCGCTGCAATAAATCCAGATTTCTGCCTCCATCCGAAATCCACTCCTTCCTCCGCCGCCGCCGTGCCATTGCCTCACCTGCCAAGGCGAGAGCCTTCGCCGCCCTCCTGCCTGCCCTGGAGCTTGGGAGAGTGTCCCCCGCTGTCCCTGTGCCACAGCCAGCCGGGACACTCCGCAGGGAGACTCGGAGAGGCACAGCGACACACTGTAACTCAGTGGGATTTCTCAAAAAAATCTATGTCAGTCTTGGAAAGCATTGATTTGCTCAAATTCAAACACGCTTTTCACTATCTACCACTTACCAAGCTCCTCCTCAAAACAACAAACAAAAGAACTGTTACTTCTCAATCAGAGTTTAAGAAGTAAAAAGCTCTGCAAAACCATTATTGCTGATTCTGTATGGAAGGCATTCACAAATTCTGAAAAGGATTATAATAAAACAAATATTGCATGGACTAACAAAGCATTCCAGATTATCCAAAAAAAAAAAAAAAAAAGTTTGAAACACTCAAGAATTATTTACTTTCCTTGAAATCCTAAACCACCACTGTTATGACTCTATCAGGTACATTTATGTGGGCAAGGACAGAAAATATCAAACCACAAGTGGCTTCTATGGCTTAGTAAACCTCAACTTGCCATTAAATGAAGACCAAGAACGTAGCATCATTTGACTGCTGTTTTAGCTCAGTGGTCATTTTGAACTTAGCATGTCAAACTCTTAACACAGGCAGCCCAGAAAACCTTCACAGGGCCTTTCCCACAGCAGGTAAAAAGACCTGATTTCCATTCCACAGCATTTACAACATAAATTGATCTCCACACCACAAGGCATTGAAGACGATGCATCAAGGACAAACGTAAACTAAGCAACTTTAGAGTGTTTTATGCTGCTACCTATTTTTCAGGTTAATACAAGATCTTTACACTGGTACATTACTGTGTCTGAGGCCAGTGGAGTTATACTGCAGTTTCTTTTCCAGATTGCATTATATTTCTTCACAGTTCCTATCTACTTTCAAATTTAAGCAAACCCCAGGGAACGCAGCCGTTCCGTATTTTTGTTGATAGCTTTGCTGCTCTACCCCCATCTCTCTCAAGAGAGCTTGTTAGGTGTAATACCTCTAAGAAAAAGGTTTAAGCAAAATTTTGTTCCAAATCCTGAGAAAAGTAAAAATAATTTTAATTATGTTCTCATTTCCACGGCAGGCCATCTTTAGTATGACATCCAACTACATTCTGCACTGCAACAAATTTTGAAAAACAAATGAAAAAACATCCCCGCCTCCTGAAGCTAGGAAGGCAGTTTTATTTATCCAGCAGTAGGTATCTGAAATGCCTATCATAAAAATACTATAAAAACAGTTGAATAGGTATTTCTTGGAGCAAAGAAAGGCGAGAGAAAAATCTGCAGTATAGCTTGAAGACAAGTCTTCACAGCTGCATTTGTCAAGCTTCAGCTCATTCTGAATATATCCATTCAGTAGAGGAAAAACCAAATGAGAAACAACAGGAAAAAGAAAGATGTCAGGCTGATTCTGTTGGGTTGAAGGAACTAATACCAGTATAAAAGCTATAAAACAAGGTGCTCTCACTTCTTACTGCAAATGTATTCCTACAAACATTGCAGAACCACCAAACTATTCATAACTAAAATGCAAAGTGCCACATCCCCTGTCAGCTGCTGTGTCTCTGCCAGAGCCTTTAGTTCTGCCCCAGCCTTTTATTTCTACTCATATCTCAATATGTACCTGTGAGACAGATTTTTCTGTGTATTAAGAAGACAACTAATGGATAAATGAAGATGTGAGCTTAGATATAGAAAATTTTAAGAAAGAAAAAAAATTAGGAATGGAAGGAATTCCATTCCAAAGAAGAATTGAAGGTGTTTACTGCTTTCACTGTAAAGGGGAAAAAATACAGGACATTTTGGGGTTTTGACACATTTGTAAATGAGGGAATTGCAGAAGTGTCAACTTACACTGTAAAGGAAAAGTTCTACAGTGATTCACCAACAAAACTGTCTTTCACGTGAGGCAAACTGCACTCATAAAATTGTATTTCCAAAACACAATCTATCATTTTCTGAATGATAGCCACCATATAGCTGTTGACTAAAACAGTCATAGTTCTACCTAGGATAAAGGATGGTTATCCAAGAAAGTAATATTTTGTAAAAATAACAACCAATACACAGCTTGTAATAAATATTACCCAGTGGACTCACAACAAATCCAAAAGGTCTGCAGTGACAAAGTCAGTGACTCCCAGGGCAGTGTTTGAGGACATCAGGCACTGATGATTGATGATGACTGATCACTGATGATGGCAATCAGCTGATTTTTACAGAGGACACAGGTGGACTTGGAGGAGCCAAGGTAAAAACAATGGGAATCCGTAACCCTCAGAAAGAAGCTTCCCAAAAAGCTGGACCTGCCTACCTTCAAAACCCTCAGTCCTGAATGCCCTGAAAGCTGAGGCTTGCCAGTTCCATTTCCAGTAGTTTCTGTCCACTATTGGACAGCCTCCTGGTTGAAGCTGCAACCTCTGTTAATTTCAGTATCATTTATTTCCTGTCCAGGTGTTTTGTTTGGGGAGGGGAGCTGGGATGATTTTTTTTAATCAGAAATTGTTCCATTTCTTGGTTCTGGCTTCAGCTTTTTATGAGAATAAAACCACTGCAAAACATTTATCTCTGTGGAGATGAGCTCTCTTCCCTAACGCACTGAGACGCCTTGGAGCACTGAAAGTGTTCATCCAAGGATGGTGAAACATTTTGCTTTGAGCAGTTCTGTATCCCTGCATATAAACTGAATCTCCAGCAGGTGAGATTCATAATGTTGCTGAAATCCATCAGAGCCTTGTCATCCACATCACTGGGATAGGGTGGTTTATTCATAGAGGAAGAGCCATATTTTTTCTAAGAAATTATTAAAAAAACCCTTACAATTGACAGTATGTTACATAAAGGAGTCTCTTTTAAGTAAACAGCTGGAGCAGCTCGATTTCCTGATCGCTGATCAGTATTGCTGATCACATTTAAATGTCACTGCAGCCTAGCATTTGTGCTTGATCCTGCTTCCATTAAAACAAATGTCAGAACTCCCAAGAAGATTATCTCCTTCATAGGCCTTAAGGCTATATGAAACACTCTTTTTGAACTCAGATCTGCTATAATTAGAACAGCATAGTCCTAAAGAATTATTAAGTATACTGAGAATACCACGAGGATGCTAAATATTGCACCTCTGCCCTGAACTACAGCAGGGTGTGAAGCATCTATAGCAGCTTCTGTATTTTCTTTCATTTTTTCAATAGTCATGTGAGAAATAATGATCTATACCTTCACTGAAAATTCGGTTTTGCACACAGGATATTCAGCAACCAAGAAATAATTATTATGCTCCCTTGCTTGAAACTAAAGTCTCCCTTCATGTGTCATACAACAGAGTCATTGGCTCTAATTTGCACATATGGAACCACTCATGCCTTTCTTTATGCTAAGGCATGCAGCCTCTGCAAAATCACTGAATTATTGACCTGAGTGAAATAGTCAAGGCAGGCCTTAAATTCAATGCTTCCTTAATTACACTTAAGGATTTTTGTTGCACATTCCCAAAGCCTCTGCCATAGCAAACTATACCTCAATGTCTCGTTTCTTCAAGAAAAGGGCTTTATTTTGGGATATGGCAGCAAGGGCCACTTCCAGCACTGCACCTGAAAACATAAGTACAGGAAGGATTAATGCTGAGTACAAACTGAAACACAGCAGAAACACACCAAGTCTGGTCGGCTGGAAAGAACCTCTCAACTGCAACACACTTCACAGCACAATCAGAAGGATGCTCTACAGGGGAATAATAAAAAGATGGCAAAACAATGTTCTTGTGGGTTTTGGAATTCCTGCTGTAAGCAGGGCAACAAGTCAGCTTAGAGAGGCTGCACACAGACTCTTTTCTGACCAAGCTCATTAAATATTTCCAGTCTTCCCCCCTCTGAGCAGTGCATGGTCAGTGTCTCTCCCCTTCCAGCCAGCACAAGCCTCTATTACAAACTCATGCTTAGAGCATTGGGCAGTTAACAAATAAAAATTCCAAGAAAAACCCAATCAAGGCTAATTTTTAACACTGTCTCACTATACAAACTCAGCTCTCCACCCACTGCTGGGAAAAAGAAAACTGCACAAAATTCTCATCCTTTTTATTTACAGTATGCAGCCATTGCCGGATTAGTTTACACCAGCTGCAAAAACTCATCATCTGTAACAAGAGATTCTTCTTGTGTTGGCAGAGACCTTCTAATAGTCTTCAGTCCTCACAGTAGACAAATATTTTACATGCAGTTTTCTTTAAGGCAAAGTACACAGCATTCCATGTTGATTTTTAATTTTAAGATAAATACTTTCACTTCCAGTTTGCTACAAGCAAAAATCACTAAAAGCATGAGCCTTTTACAAGTTTTATAAAATAAACACGCTCTTCTAGAAAAACTGTTCTTTGTTTTACAGATGATTTTACAATGCAGTGGCATTTCCATGTCCAGTCATGCACTATTGCAGTCAGAAAAGATGAATTCATCCCTCTAAGGAATTAATGCAATACTGAAGGATCATGTTATGGTCTTCTAATTACTTTATGGCACCCTACAGAGAGAATCAACTTTGAACAGCAACACATTTCTGTTGATGAAAACATTGCTCTACTTGTGTATCATTTTAGTACAGCATGTCAGGCTGTCTCAATCTACCTCCTGTGTGCAAGTCAAGCTTTTCCAAATGTTAAAAATCTTAATTATTACACTTAATTCAAGAACATTAAGCCAAAATATTCCCCAAAACAGTAGAAAATAAGGGACTACCCCTAACAACAGATGGTAGGGGATGTATTCGTTTCCTTTATATGAAGACATTGTGCAAAACCAACACTCTACTGGAGGCCACTGCCACTGCTGACAAGTTTGCATAACCTGTTTCTAGAGCTACAGAAGACACATAGGAATTGTAATCAGCACCCATAAATTACAGCTGTAACTCAGAAAAATGCCCAAGGACATACTTATCAAATAGAGCCAATACTATTAACACAATGGCAATTCATTGATTTTTTTTCTTACAGTAATTCCAATCTATATGCAGGCATATGAACTTGGAAACCAATGCTGGATAAGATTTCAAACACTTTTGTTCTAGGAAATGTAAAAACCAAACCAAAACAAAAACAACAAAAAAAACCCCTCCAGCTGTAATTATTTGTTGTTTAAGCAAATTCCACAATTTCATAGAGAAAGCTCAAAATGCATTAGGTCCTTCTAATGCTTTTCTGTGCTGAAAACATTCCCAAGGTGTTCTTGTTAATATAACGACCCCAGGAAATGTAGTCAAAGGCACATACTTCCCTGCCCCCACAAATAGACTATGCACAGATGATCACACCACACTCATTTCAAGTCAGGTTTTGACCAAAAACTCAGCACGAGAGCTCCATCCCCTGCCTTAGCTCTGCTGAGTTGGCAGCAATTGAACCATTTCCCCATTAAGCTGCTCCATGCTATATTCCTGTATGGTCTCAGATTTTCTGATGGTTAATCTCAGACCATCGTTAACACGTTACAGCTAGAGGCAATCGTGAGAGAATGATCAATTAAGCACATGATTAGCAATTTTCTTTGCCCTGTCCAACCCCCTCAAATTAAGTGGTTCAGGCTTGACCATTGTGCCACAAAGAAAACGAGTAAAACACATTTAACCTCATTATTCCTGTTTGAATAGCAAATTACCTAAAACCAACTCATTCAGCCATGGCAATGAGGAGCTGCAAATTGTTTGTTAGCATTGTCTTCTCCACATGTCCTTTCTTCTGTGAGTTCTATTACATCACTTGCAATTTATAAAGCAACAACACAAAACACTTCAGAGGATACCAGATGGATAATAAGTGTTTTGTAACAGTTAAAAGGGGGCAGCAGCAGAGAGCAGAGCCTCAGATACAGAGGTGAGGAACGATTTGTTTATTGTATGAGTGACCTCTCTAAAGTCAATGGAAAAATATGGAATTTAATTTAAGAAATAACATGGTGCAAATCAGAGGAGGCCCTAAAAACTGGACTACTTTCAACTAGGAATGATCTTCAGGATTTTTTAAGTAGATCTTCTAAAAATGAAATTGTAGTAACCTAACTGACAAACCCATGAACAATTACTCCTCCAAACCTTATCCTTCCCTATTTGACCAGGTTATCATCCCTTACTTCCCTCACCCTCCCCTCTTTGTCAATTATTTTTTCTTCACATACAGAAAAGCTGTCTTATTCCACAACAAATCATGTATTTGGGCACTGGGAAGGGTCTGTGATTCATCCTGCTGAAATGAGACCAGCATCCCCATGACTTAGAAATGCATCACCTTTATTAAATTTAAAAGGAAGAGAGACATCCATGAAAATAGGGTGAAAGAATATTCTAAGTCCAGGAGCTGAACAACTGTCAGCATGAACAGCAGAGTCTAATTACTGGGGGGGACATTGGGATGGCCACAACTAGCTGAAACTAAATTTTAATAGATCTAACATTTTCACTTGCACTTTAAAAACAGAAACTGATGCAGAAAGATACAACTCTCAGAGCACTTCCCTACTCCCTTCCTCCTGGCGGAAAAGAAGCTTACAGGGAACCTGTACTAGCAGCACAGGACTGCCTTTGGTTCACTTCCATGAAGGGCTCCCATTGCAACAAATGCTCTGTGCATCCCTCAGGCTCTTCCTAGGCTCATTCCCAACCTGCAAGTTCCTTAGTGATCTGAATAAGCAGTGGTTGTGTTCACGCATTTCTGCTTTATTTTATTGATCTGTTCCTGCTATTTTTGCTAGATGGAGACCTTAGACAATCTCCCACTGAAGTTATTTTCTAACTCATGGCAATGTTGCCAGCCATGACATTTCATCCACTGCTTGTAGGGACACCCAGCACTCGAGAGCAATCTCATATCAGATTCAGATAAATGTATGGAATTAATTCCCATATATGCCAACAGCTGGGGCACAGATATTTACATCTGCACAACCATGGATCAGAGTATGCTCAGCTCCCAGAAGCTGGGACACATCAACGTCAGTAACAAGATCAAATGTGGCTGAGTGAAAATCTGGTGAGTGGAAGTCTAAGCTTTGCAAATCTGCCAAGTCATATTTAAACATTTTTGTTCCAAGGCATTTTGGGAGAGTTCTGGATTGGCCTCTGTAGCACTGCTTTACTCCTAAGTGCATGCCTCATTTAGATGTGAAATGCTACAGATTTCCATTTAGATTTACCTCAAAACAATTTACTAAGTCAAATGGGAGGGTGGAGTTTGGGGAATGAATAGAGCTGATAATGGTGAGTTTTTTATTTTCCTCCTAGTTTTCCTTCCTTCCATCTCTGTTTACAGTAATATTAATTAATTACACAAATATAACAGCCTTGAGCTGTCTGGTTCATTCCTTGAGACTGTCATCACCATCTACACTGCCAGAACTCATTTTCTGTCTTTATAGATTCATACCTTAGATTTTTTTTTTTTTAATTTTTCTAACACTAATAGAAGAACAGCAAGTTTGGGCAGCCCACTGCTGAAAATACAGTATTAGAGACTGCCCTAGAGAGCTTTGCCACAAACTTTGTACTACCATGTAAACAAAACTGTCCAAAGTACAAATTAAGGCTGTTCTTTGGAAGTTCCAGTTAACAAGTTTTGATTTCTAGTAAAAGAAGAAAAAGTCTGAACTTTGAGGAAATTCATCAGTTATTTCAAATATTCATTTAAAATTTTCTTTCAGAAGAAATTCAACACATTTCATTCTAATTAAGCAAAAGGTATAGCAGAACAGCAAAAACCAGGTATGAAATATAATGCATTCAAAATGCTTAAACAGCTGAAAAATATGCATACACCAATGCAAGCAGATTTCTGCAGTGCTAAAGTAGAGCTCATCAAGCTACATTAAAATCCCAGGTGAAAGAGGAAAAGAAGCAAAATCTGCACACAGGGCAGGTGACACCACTTTGTTCATAATTTCCTTACGGAATCCAATTCTTCCCCAATTTCTTAGGAGTTTCCAGAGTACAAAAGTGACAGCAAAGTGATTTTCTTCAGGTCTCTTGTTTTTAAGAATCTGGTAATAGCAACAGTGATAAAATGCAGCAAGTTTTTTTTCATATGCTATGCAAAAACCATGCATTGAAAGACAGATTTTTGTCTGTTTGCCAGATTGCAAAATATGCATGAACTGCTATTGAAGAATCCCTTTAGAAATACAAAACCCTCACAAACCAATTATTTCAATACTGTGTGAGTTTGTTGAAGTTAGTACAAAGTGGTAATCTCTTGTCCTATTACTATTTGCAGGTTACACTTCCTGGACATCACAGAAAATGCAGCAAGGACAAAAACTACTCTTAAATGTAGCACTGTCTTCAGAAATCTTCAACTCCTATTTAAAAGATCCACAGGTATTTTTCTGGATGTTAATGAACTTTCTTTCACAGCAATTTTAGTAAAACACTGTATTTTTTATTGCAATCTCAAATACTGCAGCTCAAGGAAAAAATAACTAAGCAAGTTTTTTTAGATGCAGTTGTAGTTTGGATACTTCAGATCTAAAGCATCTCAACTATTTCTTATAATGACATTTCAACAAATATCCAATCATATGGTAACACTTTTGCATTAAAAGGGGTAGACTGATATTGCACATCAAGTTCACTTATCCAGCAAGTACGTAAGAAAAACAACCTTGATCTTCTCACAAGCAGGAAAATGCAGTATAACCATCTAACATACAGTGAAAGAGTGAGAAATTATAAATATGGAAGAAAAGAACACTATCAACCTTAGAAGTGCATATTCTTTAGAAACAAATAAAACCACATAGCTATTCATATTTTATGTGGCTACTACCACGGCACACAACATTTTGCAAAGTAATTACCATAATGTACAAATACTTCTATAAGAGAAACTACAAAATAAATCTGGTTTTTAGTGGTATTTTCAAGCATGGATTGTATTATGCAGCCTCTATACACACTCATAAGGTAATTGGTAAGAACTTCTAGCATTTCACCCTTCATAGGCACTGAAAAGTCAATGTTATTTAACCGTTGCACAAATGTTAATAAAAAGTCATAATCCAGGGAGCTTACCCCGGGTCAACAGAAGGAATCCAAGAACCAAAGTTATTTTCAAAGTCCAGACAAGAGATCTGAAAGAGAGAATAACAAAGGGTTTGTGACAAAGCTGACAAGGAGTCCTCTGAAAGGAGCAAAATCAATTGTGACATTTTTCATTTATTTGTAAATGCCTCTTTGGCAGTATGCTCACTCCAAACGACAGCTGACTCTTATAGAAAAGGGGAGGTGATGGTAAAATAGAGGAATCCTGACAGTTGCTTTAATGAGATTCTGCATTAGGATCACTCCACCACTTTCCCTCAACAAGGACTGTGCCCTTCACTTTCAATCTTATATTCTCCAATTTGGAAAGCATTAATCCTATGAAAAACTCAACTCAGCCTCCTCTAATCACCATCACAGCTCTTCTTCCCACCTCCTTCACCACCTCACTGACATTTATGTATGGAGTCCACTCACAATTTAAAATACGTATAATTAGCATAGAGCAAATTAAACTTCAACCTGATAGCATTACTTTAATCAAAGTCTAGTTGCAGTGTGTGTGGTGAGAACAAGAATCATGAAACAGACCTCAGTTGATATTAGGAGTGCAAACTCACAGTGATTTCCTTCCAGCTCAAGGAATTACGCTGCTGGAAGCGCTCAATGCAGGAAACTCTGATGCTCACATTTTCTTTATTACAAAAATAAACAGGGAAATCTGTAACATGACAAGGAACTTGCCTTGCAAATAATGAGAGAATAATCAGGCTGGGAACAGAAGCAGACAAGGAATTTTAATAACTGTAAGAACAGGCAACATGATACCACCTATTTCAGGAAAAGGCCACTGGCTTAAGGATCCAGTGCTTGAGCACACTTATTCTGGCATAACTCTTATCTGACATATTCCATTCTTGTGTTTTCCAACAGTAACACATATTTTGTTGTTCAAACTCGTTTTCTAGTGCTATATCACATATCTTTCAATGAAACTAGATGACAGCACTGAATAGATCAGGGTAGCCTCAGGCTGCACTGAAATTAGTATTTTATCCTCTGTTAACATCAGTAAATCATTTGTATTACACTGATAAGGTTTTGTAAGAAAAATAAACACACACAAAAAACCATACAGGCATTGCTACAAGAAGCCTGAATCCCAGCTCTTTTGCATGCTCTAGCATCTTCTGAAATATGAAGCTGGTGAAGGCACAGAGAGTGTGTCCTTTGAGGAGCAGCTTACGGAGTTGAGAGTGTTCAGCCAAGAGAAAAAGAACCTCATCACTCTCTACAGCCACCTGAAAGGAAGCTGGGGCCAGGTGGGGTTGGTCTCCCAAGCAAAAGGACAAGAGGAGACAGCCACAAGCTGTGCCAGGGCAGGTTTTAGAATGGCTTTTTGGATTAATTTCTTCACTGAAAGGTGTGTCACACCCTGGCACAGGTGCCCAGGGAAGTGGCTGAATCCCCATGGCCAGGGGTATTTACAAGATGTGGCACTAGGGGATATGGGCTTGTGGAGGACTGGGAAGTGCTGGGTTAATGGTTGGACTCAATGATCTGATTCTAGGCAAACAGGCTTGTTTTGAAAAAAAAAAAACTAAAACACCTGCTGTCATATTGATCAGAAACAAAGCTGGCTAGTAAGTCATGTTTGGGAAGTTTGCAATTAATTATTCTATACCATAATCTGCTAGACAATATACAACATAAACGTTGAAAAAATATCATTTATTCCCTGAAAGAACAGAGAGATGGGCCTTCATGAGTTACAGAGCAGTTTGCTTGACAGCCTTCAGAGAACCAGGAGAGTAATTCACAGCTCAGCAAAACTTCCATTTTTCATTGGATTAATTTGTTTAAAAAACCACCCACAACTTATTGTGGAGGTTTCCAGAAGAAACCTTTCTGGCACCTTCAATTTGAGGATGCAGACTAAAGGCATAACTTTGAAACCTTTTACAAAATCTTTCCTGGTATATAAGATCTTTAAGAGTCTCAATTGATGGAATCAAGGACTGTGATTCACTTTCAGTATCAGCATTTTTTTCCTCTGAGATTCACTCTTTGCTGAAATTCTTTTAAATTAGCGTAACAAAGCCCAGCACAACATTAAATCACCTCCCAAGCATATCAATCTCAGTTACCAAAGAAGAGAAAATAGAGTACACTTCAAAACAAATTCTCTGGAAGTTTCTTCTGATTGATATCAGATCTCTTAAGTTAAACGACCCCTCATATTTCATTCGTAAAAATATACAGTTACTCCTAGTAACCTTTCCCAGTTGGATGGAAAGCAGGAAAGGCCAGATTCTGGCCTCTGCTCTGGTAACAGAGTACCAATGAAAAATAATGAAGTCAGCACACATTTGGAAAAAAAAAAATTATTATTTAGCTCCAAGGAAGGTTGCTTTGTAATTCAGACAGGTGATCTGGAGGCACAGCAGAGCAATAATGACTAACATCACATACTAGAGGGAGTATAAATTTTAATGATATCGCTCATAAAACCCACATTTTAAAGGTTACAAAACAGAAACAAGTTTACAAAGAAAACACATAAATCATTCAAGGTGTCAGGTTCCTATTCCTTAGCTATTTTAAGAGCTAACAGCCTGTCCATCACTAAATAAACTGGAATATGCTATACTCATTTATGCAGGACTGAAAAGGGAATGTACACTAGAGTTCAGCAACCATTCACCCCTACAGACTCTATTGTTAACACAACAGCAACAGCCATGTGTAACTTCACTGATTTATTCATTACTCGACAAAATTAAACAAAAACACTTGACCAAATTCACCTACATCTAGACAAGATCACAACAACACATAATTAGCACCATAATTACAAGGACTCCTAATCCAGAGACTTTAATGCACTTCACTATTTGCTCATACACACTTCATTGTAGGCCCTTAAATATAGGGCATTAACAGAGGATTAATGGGGCATTCCCATCAACAGACCAGATTACTTTCAACCCATGCAGATGAAAGAGAAACAGAGGCTTATATTATCATTTTTAATTACTGTAATTGGTCTGCAATTGCAACTGCATCTATTGTCGTCCCTATACACACATTATCAACAAAGAACAATTTAAATGGCTGGTTGGGAAATGGTCACTTAGGACCAATAAACCACTGCAAACAGTGAACTTTGACAGACCCATCATTCGCATCCACAAATCACCTTTTGAGCTGGTTTTTAGAAAAATGACATGTAGTTTGGCTCAGTGGTGATTTCTCTTAGTCACAGAAGCTGGCACCTCTCTTTCACTGACAGTAACATCCACCTCCACAACACAAACTCCCCACTCCCTTCTGGGAGCAGCACCCAAGGGCCAGGCTCACCACAAAAAGCTTCCACTGCATAAGGCTTTCTGCATTCTATCTTAGACATCAGGTCTTCAGCATTTGGTTTTCAGAGCTCACTCTGTTTTTAACTTACTTTTTTTTTAGTATCATTTTATATTTGAGCTGTTTAATGGATAACCCAAAATTGATTTATTCATTTTTTTTTCAGAAGTAGACATACATTGAAAGACACTTGAACAAGGTCGATTTGCCTTGCTGCAAAGTCCAACAAGATTATCAGTAAAAGCCTTATCCAAAATCCTCCTATGTCAAACAGAGTTATTTCTACTGGCTGGATTTAAAACGGAATGCAGATTTGAGATCTATTCTCAATCCAAACTGGAGTGCAGCAATCAACCTCTCAATTCCAGAATTCTCCCTGGTAACACTCATAGGATTTCAAACTGCAACCTCACATTGGAAATTTCTGCATCCAATTACCACTTATCAGAGGCCACCAATCTCTTAAACTTTAATGGTTAAAGAAAACTCAGTGTTTGGTTTACAAAGGCAATAAACACCTTAATGCTTTCAGTAAGCTCTTTGCCTTATACTGTGTTTTTAGTTCTGGAATCTTTTCCTGTAGCTCTGGAGGAACTTTATTTAAGTAAACTGCTAACCTATTATTTTTCCAGTCTTTGTTTTTTCTAGGAAATGATTTAAGAAGAAAACCCTCAAACGGTGATCTCAGCATTCATACAGCAGTGAACTTCAGATACAGTAATTGCATAGCTGTGAGCTATGACGACTTTCCCATGGGGGAGAAATGACCTGGTAATTCACGAATGACAAAGTCAAAAGTAAGGTAAGCCGGGGGAGGGAAAGGATTTCCCCCTAGGATGAGATAAATATAATTTCTCACAGCAGTGTATATGTCTCTTAAGCCTCAGGTGGTTTTAAGTTAATGAGATTAGTTCCAGCAGGCAGTGAAATCCCAGGATATAGGAATTATATTTCAGCAGTTTTCACTTCATCCAGCAAGCACGGTGGAGTCAATCTTTGTGTCATTTTGTTATTGTCCTGGTTTGGGTCTTGTTCTCAGGTTCAAGCCTGGCTAAAGCACCTCATAACTTTGACTTAAAAGCTTAAGCATCATGTAAAGAGTGTGTTTAAATGTTTAAAAGGGAGGAGAAAAGCACCAGGCTTAATCTGCAGAAGAGGATTTTTTTGTTTAACTTTTCAGATGTGCTTTTATTCAACGGAATTTGTTCTTGTACTTTTACTAAACCAAGGTCACATGCATTTTTATCCTGAACACACAAAAAGCCCCCAGAATGCACTGCTGTAAGAAACACTGCCTTTAAAATATTTACACCCTGAAAAGATGGACATGAACAGGTTTGGATGACTGGCTACTTCAGTGTTTTGGTAATAACCAAAATGGGTTCCTATCCAGTGACCACTCACTGGATGTACAAGCTGCAGTTTCACTCCAGTCCCCAGATCTGCTCATAAAAGAAAACCTTCACTCCTTTATACCATTACAAGAGCTGTAAAGCAGAAGGCTTTTAGAAGATTAAAAACATAGGGAAAAACCGAGGTCAGATGATAACACTGATTCCCACTAAGAATTCTTCTACAACCAGCCCAATTTTGACTTCCAATCACTGAGTAACTGCTAATTTAGCAATTGTTTTACACTCTAGATACTATGTTTAGCTGTGAATTTAAATTTAACCTTGATGACATCACCACTGTAAAGAAAATGCAGAAAAATCTAGTGTTGCCAACACACTTTAGGAAGCTCTTTCCCATCCAACAGGGGAATGACCTTTACTCCTCTCGTGAAAATGCAGAGACATCACATCAAGAAAATGCTCATATTAGTCCCAGGCTTCTTTCCAAGACTGTCTGATTAAACTTCATATCCAGAAAGCACATGGAAGAATTATTTTTATTGGGGTAATTTAACCCCAAAGTACAATATGAACTCTATTAAAAAGACTTTCTAGAATACCCAAGTCCATTACAGAGAAAGCTGTGTTTATTTTAGTTTTGCTTTACAAGCCTGACTCTTAACACAGGCAAATCACACCCACACAGACATCCACTGTTTGAACTTTTTTTGTTGGTTTTATTTATTTATTTCTACTCCATAATCTGCCTTCCCATTCCGTGTCAAAGCACACATTATCTTTACTCTTCATCCTGTCCAAGGATGTCCTTCCTTCTTTAGGCTTTAGCACTTCATGACCAGGTGCTTTCAGTTACATACAAAAAGTTCAAGCATCTCTTTGCCAAAAGAAAGAGCAAGTTCCATCATAGCTCAGTGAGGAGTGGCAAAAATTCATAATTAGGAGACTCATTTCCTTTTTCTCTGGAAGAACCTCAGCTGGTACAAACAGGTAACACATAACTAAAGAGAGGCAACATCAGCAAATGAATCTGAGGACAGAGGCCAAAATCTGACCATGAACCGGTTTCTGGCACAATTCCAAGCTCTGGAACCTGATACGTTGGATAAACACCTGAGCATCCAGTATCCACCACTACGTGGGCTGGCTGTAACCTGGAAAAATGCAGCTGCACAGAGATGTAGTATCACACACAGGTGAGATAAAAATGCATTTGCCTGTAAGACACCCCAATGTCTGCTTACCTGCCAAGTAATACACATTTCCTGTCAAGGTAAACCCAATGAGTATTTCCACACGTGTGCAGATCAAAGCATGCACTTTTCAATTAAACATAACACACAAATATGATTTCCAACAATATGAAAATGAACTACCAGGGTAATTACTCTGGAAGTACTGCAATTATGAGTGTCATCAGAATGCATTATGCTCTGCATTGGCAAAAGAATTATTTTGTTATGGGTCAGAGAACTCCCTTCCACACACTAATAATCAGCACACAGGCTTCAAAGGGGGGGTATCCATTTTAAATCTCTGCCATTGTTTCACTGTCAGCCTCTGAAAAAAACAAGCCCACTGGAAAATTACTTCCCAAAGTATGAAAATAAGGTGCATTACCTTAAAATGTTTTCAGAAGAAAACAAAATGCAGTGGTCTGCAAGTATCTACATTTCTTTTAAGGTCAGGAAGAATACCTGCCACAGGAAGTGGAACTTAAAAGAAGTGTTCATAAATAGATGAACAATGTTCCAGAGGATTTTTGCAGGAAAAAAGTGAAGCTTTGCCATTCTATTTTAAATAGTTAATGTGTGTTCAAGTGGCCTTAATCTACTCTGACTAGGTCTTTAAAAAGAAGTCTAAATGCTTGCTTTAACCTTACCTTTCTCTTGGTCAGTTCCACTTCTACTACGTGCAATTTCTTTGATGGAAGAATCATTGCACAGAAGGAGTTCCCTTATAGAGCCTATTATCAGAATTTGGCTGGACACAGCCTAGAAGCATTAAGCTTCCTGAAAAGCAAAAATGAGAGAGTCTAGCTCTAGCTTTTCATAAGAGCAAGGAAAAATGGCCTGGTTTTGAGAACAGCTTGCTGCACCCCTCTTAGCCAGCAAAGAACTGCAATTTTACAGCTGCATGTCACAATGGATGCTCGCTCCTCCATCCAGAGGGCCATGCATCCCTAGAGCTGCTTGTATGTAAGAACAAGTTGTGCCCTGACATTTAATTCCCGTGGAGCAGACGCAGAACAGAGCATCTAAACCAACACTGCTGCTGTAAATAAAGGGACAACTCATCCAGTTCTGTCCCAGAAGGTGTGAAGAAAAACTCATGCCTAGCTGTGTGTATTTATCTTCTCCATTCTTCACTTTTTCTTCTTCTTACCTATTTGTTTCTCTCTTAATGTCTGCAACATTAAAAGAAAACTATTGCCCTAGAAAATTGAGTGCTTTACAGGAAAAGGGCAGGAATTTAATCTCTACTGTGTTGCTCTAAAAATGGTGGAAAGGGCATGTATACTTAGAGAGATTACACACAGACACATTTTCGTGCAGAAACAGAAAGTAGCCTTAATATAAATGGGGAAATATCACAGAGTTCAGTGAGGAAATTCCACTTTGAACATCAGCATAATCCAGGAACTGCAGCTCTGTCTGGCCTGGGATAGAGCACACCCTGTCAGAGTCTGGCATGACTGAGTGATGCTTGAGAATGGCATTACTAAAGCTTCTCAATTTTGCTTGCATTGCAAATATCCTTAAACAACATTGCTTTTGAAGAAAAAAAAAAAAAGGCAAGGCAGTAAAACATAACATTTGAAGTCTTCTACTCCCTGAAATTTTTGTTCCTAACTCCAGAGGAGCTGGACACATCAGGAAAGAATCAGCTTCCTTCTGCTGTAGGAATGCAACAGATTAACCTAATGCATGGATGGAACCTTGTTTGGGAAAGGAGAGAGATGCTGGCATCAGCCTGATGTATATGAAAGTAGACAGGCTACAAAGTTTAAGGAAGTATGAAAACTGTATGAGACAGTTTTGTGATTAAAAAGGAGATAATGAAATGGACAGAAGTTGTCAAAAAAATATTTCATTTTGCTTTGCTTACTGAAATAAGTATTGATGGATACATTCCCAGCTTCATTGCAGTAAGCATTAGATTAGGGCTATTGAGCTAACTCACTGTGATGCATCGCATGACAGCAAGAAAAATTAAACAGTTCAAGCTGCGATCTTGTCAGATCTCAGAAGGCTGGCAGGATGTGAGTGATCTAACAGGGAACTTCCACAGAGAGCTGGGAAATACAGCTGGGAATTCAGCTCCTGTTTCTACTGAGCATGTGCTCAGCAAACTGGGTTCTGGAGGCTGAGGTTTCACCCAGGCTTCTGACCATGGATTAACAAACACCAGTGGCACCTTCTGCATGTTAATCCTCTCCCAACACAGAACAGCTCCAGCTTACACAGCTCACACTGACAGGAACAAAAACAAATGCTTTTGGGGAGTCCTTCAGTTGAGCTGCTCAAGTAATTTTAATATTTTAATGACTGGTAAAATCTTTTTGGTTAAAAACCAGGGTAGTTACAAAGAGGGTGGTCCATCAATCTTCCAACAAGAAATGCCCTTCACTTTCCATGCCAGCCAGAAGTGCTGCAGTCTTTTCTGCACTGCAGCCACTGAGTGGCTGACAAACAATTACCCACAGCCAAGATTTCTGAACCACCAGACCACAAAATCTCCCTAGAACTGCTGTGTACACTCAGCATATCAGGATGTTGTATATCCTTCATTAAAAGTTCCACAGAACCACATAAAACAACAGAGGGTTTCCCCTTGCACTGCAAGCCTAGGGCAGGAGTTTCCACACACCAATGATACATCCCAGTTGTTGAAGAATAGTCTATTTTAAATGAGTGACAGTGGGACAATGCTCTGCAAATGTTGTACCAGGGTTTACCCTGTAATATTAAAATGATTGTGCAGATTGTACTGGAGGAAATTAAATTCTGCTCGGTTTCATTAATGGTTTTCACACCTTAGATTCCAGTAACATGCCTTGGTCATTTCACAGGACACAGCTTACATTAAATCTTGTGTATTTGCCTACAATAGGTTCACAATCCTTTAGCCTCAAGAACAGGCAACATAATCTCTTTTAACACTTTTATGTAAAAATTATCACAAAAACATTAGCAGGAGTGCTTCAGAACAAACTCAGGCAAGTTCTAATTTTTCATGTTTTAAATTCTTTCACCAACCTCACTCCCCTGTAAGTTTTCATGTCACACTGACTTCATCACTGTCACAGAGTATAGCATAAATGTCCCATTTCATTGCAGTGGAAGAAATTTCTTTGCCCAGTCCTAAGCAAACAAGCAGGGAATATGACTTACTTTTGATGTGAAGAGATTGATAACTTTGAGTTTAAAACTGTACATGGTGTTTCCCTGATCTTCAGTTCCCATAAGAAAGGTAGAAAATCCTCATTTGCAAATTGCTAAAAATAATCAGTTGCAAGATGTGACCTTGGATAAAGCAATGTTAAATTGCCCAGCAAATTTTTTGGAGGCATCACTGTTATTAACTTGCAATTTTTTCATTTCAGTCTGCCAGTGATGCTTGGCAGGTTATAATTTTTCATTTTCTCACTTGGCTGATACTCACTCAAGTAGAGATTATGGAGATAGTGGTGGAGAATTTTTACAAAGATTTTTCCCCTTTCACTCAATCATATCAGGATTCAAACACAAATTGTCTCTGTGAGGTGGGTTACCTCTGTAACAGGATTACTGACAAAGATCCTGTCAGTATGCCAATGGCAGGAACATTTCCTGCCTCATTTGGAACTCATGGGCTCTCCAGTGCATTAATGGCCAACTGGACAACTGCCACCTGTCGAGTGCATTCCCACCAGGAATGATGAGGCCCAACTACACTTCTGCTGTAATAGCCAATATACAAGAGAAGTTCAAAACTTCAGTGAACTGGTATTTTACCTTGAGGTCACTGCTCCTTCAATTTCATTTTTTTTAAAAACCACTGATTTGTTTCTACTAAGAGTATTCCCCACCCATGACTAAGTTTCTTTGCCTCCACATCACCTTCCCACTCTCAAATCATTTCCTTGCCACTGATTTAATGCATAAAAACTGTAATGAACAGCTCCTCCCAGTGATCATCCTGGAACAACACTTCCTATTTCTTAAGTGTGGGTTTGTTTTTTTTCTCTTTTTTTTTTTACTCCAAATATCCTCTGTTCTAAAGGAAAATGTCCAGAATACAAATATCTGACTGAACATAAACAGATCCAAAACTGTGCTATCAATTAAGTTGTTCTGCCTTTGGTGGTGAACCAAACGCATCCTCCTGCCAGAAGATCCATTTTGTGACAATTCTCTGACTAAAAATACCTGTCCCCCCAGCAACTCTGATCCAGGAATTGTACATGGCATGCTGTGAATATTTGCAGCACTTTCCTCATTAACAGGAAAGATTTTTCTACTACTATTCTCCTAGTCAGAGTCTGTGCAGGAAGGGAACGGCGAGGGGACGTTGAAGAAGAGATTAAAGGCTGCACACCAGAAGCATCAGTCACCACACAAGGCACCATCATCCATCAGAAACCACAGTTCAAACAAAGCTGGAGACACTATGAGGTTTCTACTACTGGATACAGCCCAAAAGGTATTAAAACAGTCTGACAAAACATGCCATTGCCTTCCTAATTATCCATTTTTAGCCTTTCTACTCAAGCCATGCATATTCAGTACAACGAAGCAATTACTGACCTGAGTGCACAGAAACACAAGCTCACATTTATTTATCTTGCCTTTCTCTTTTTTTTAACTTTTCAAGTATTTTCAAGCATTTATTATCCTAGCAACTGTGTCAAGAATGAAATACATGACAAGACTGCCATTGAAAATAAGCTTCATCATTCAGTCAAAGAGATGAAAATTTTGGCTGATAAGGAGAGTGACACAGTAAGGCTTCTGAAGTCTTATGACTACACAAAACTGTTAACTCAGGTCTGATTCACTGTCTTCTACTGCATTTTCAGAAACATCTTTAGAAAGACAGCACAACAGCACTCATTTTATAGGCAGGGAACTGAAAGCATAGGAAAGAAAAGTAACATTGGACAAGGCCATACAGGGGAACAGTGGCTTTATTTTAACAGTGACTTAAATATCAAAGTGCACTCCCATTTACGTTCAGATATTCATATTCTAGGCATTTTCCTCGTGAGCAGAAAATATTTAAGTAAAAATTAACAATAAAAACAACAAAACAATAATTAAAAACCAAACCTCAAATAACAAAAAAACTTCCATTCTTCAAGTGAGACAATTTCCCTTCAGTCCATGACTACATTTCCAGCAGCCACACAATCCAGAGAACAACAGATAATGTTCAGGAGCTCCCCAAGAGCCCATTCCCAGCTTTGACAAAACTCCCAGTTTTGTGATTCCTGGCTTACAACCCATGGAAAGTTGCTTTTAACATCTGCTGCTCCATTAACACATCCAGCAGCACCATGCAAACAGCAGAGAGCACGGGGAACTCCATCCCCAGGGCATCCAGCAGCCTCCTGGGAAGATGCAGCAGGAAAGGAACACGGCTGTTCAGCATCCATCCTGCCTCACTTCATGGAGGTGCAATGCTGGTCTCACCATACAGAGCTTGCAAAACTATAGAACTTCCACTCAGATAAAATTCTGATCCTAATAAAATATTTTTTCTCAATTAATGTGGAAATATACAGAATATATATTCTCCAATATGTTGGAGAATATATATTTCAGTAATATATAAATATGCTATTACAAGTTACTTTTTAAGAAGGGTTATTTGGGGCTTGGGTTTTACATTTTTTCATTCACCTCTCAAACTGGACTTGTTCCATAAGCTGATTAACACTAATTTAGCTCTGTTAGTGACCACTCGTGCCAGTCAAAACATATCATGTGATGGAGGGACAACACAAAACAAAAAAGGACACAACTGAGTTGTATTAGTCAAGGCTAAATTTCTCAACACAACACTGCAAAATGCTCAGGTCTTTCCATGCATTTCTTTCCACCAAATTAATTCTCTTAAGAACTACTATATTTGCATCAAGTCTGACCTCAGGTCCACTCAAGTCCAACAGCTGACAGGTCTGGAACAGACATGAATTACAGCTGTAAGCAGCTACATCTCTCTTAGTTAAAAGGAAACAAAATTTGATGTAGTACTAGGAGCTGAATTTTAGAAAAAACAGCCTTGAATCTTTATACACCTGCCTAAAGCTAATAAACTCATGCATAGATCAGGAAAAATCAAATTCAAATAAACTATTCATGAATCTTTGTTACTTATACATAAGGAATCCAATAAAGAAAGCTACTCTGGAAGCAAAGAATGCAATATAAATGTGTTCCAGCTTCCTTCGCTTGATTTTTTTTTAACCATATCCCACCCCTGCTTTGCCCTGTGGCAACATGTTTCAATAACTCAGACTTTTCTTAGGTACTTATTATTGTACAACAATCTATTCTGCATATGATATTCTATCTGTGCAACAAGACAAAAAAGAACCCACTTTCTCCTCCTCAGAGCATCTTTTACTATTAAATAAAAAGATTTCTTTGATGTCTGCTGATGCAGGACAACACAAGTTTTGTGCTGTCACATCGGTGTGGCAGTCTCACTGTAAGAATCCAAATACAGCTCTCAGGTCACCATAAATGCACAAGGAATTCGTGGAAGGGGCCCTGCACATGGGAGAACTGGGGCTGCTCCCATCAGCTCTTCACCTTCCACCAGCAAAAGTCACCCCGGATTGTTAAAGCACTAAATGGACTGCCCTGACTATTCCATATTTTGTTCCAGCCCTTTGTGCAACATTTACAGTCACCTGAGTTTGCCAGTGACTGCAGATCTTTATTCATGACAAAAAGTAATTATCTCCTCAGAAGGAAGTGAAGTCTATGAGATTTCAGCAAACATTCTTCATTAATTTGTTGAATTAGGAGAAGAAAGCATATAATCGCCAATATTAATGCTTTGCTGAGCAAGAGCCCTGACTTAAGCACTGGCTGGTCACCTGTAAATCCAGAGATCTAAGTTTCACTGTCCCCAAATTAGCTTGATTAAAGCAGTCACTACAAAAGCCAAGCACTTCAGATACCTCAGGTGCTTTCTGGATCAGTACATGCTCCAGGTAAAGTCTTTTGTTTTGCCTAATACACCCCCACATCCCCACCCTGTAAAATGGGGCTAAAAACAATGTCAGAAGAAGCCTAAATAAAAGTAATGAAGTTTAGTGGCTGGGGATGAGGAATAAATATTGCCTAGAAAGACACTGAGCTATTAATGAAAACAATTTTAGCGCATATTTTAGTAGTAGGGTATTTTTAAAAAAAAATCCAATATTAATCTAGAGTTCATGAAGGTAAAACCAATCTTAGAAAAAAAAACTCATTTTCCAAAGTTTAACTTCATTACATTGATTGCAAAATCTTGCATACTTTAGGCTGTGTATATTTAATTTGTTCAAATCTAGCCTTCTGTCCAGTCCACCTCACACAGCCAAGTGAGAACATAAAAAACACAAATACCACAAAAATGACAAGTCTTCAAAAATGTCCCCTGGAAAAGGTCTAGAAATCTCTCATCTTAACAGAATCTTAGATAAACACTGAATCCCTCTTTACTTCATATTGGTGTTCTTATTACAAAGCCCTGATAAACCACACTCAGTACTGAGTCTGCACAAAGTACTCCTGATTAAATTATTTTCCATTGGTCTTTCCTTTTAATTTTTAACCTGCTGCAATAACTAACAAAATACAGCAGAGAGCTCTGCAGAATCTGATTAGTATGCCAGGGTTAAAAAAAAAATGTTCTGAAAGAGAAATCACACACACTGGTCTGCATGTTATAGTCAGTGCCTACAGACTATCAGAAATTAGGTTTTAAGCAAAGCCTAGATTGAGAAAAGATTATCAGGAAAGACTGAGGTAATATTTATATTACCTTCTGTACATTCAGGAACTTCTGGGTGCATACAGAATGTCCCTAGGAGGCTCCTATATCTAGATTTCCATCAGTGAATAATTAATCAGGTTTAATCCATTTCCAGATTGCTTTTTATTTGAGAAATATCTAACCAAGTTTCCACTCAATATTAGAAAAGGGTCAGCGTTTTAAGGCAGTTTGTGAGGCACATCTCATATCACTGCAAAGCAATTTCCTCTACATAGTTTCAAAGAAAATTCTGTTCTTTTGCCAGGCCACTTTTCCTCACAAACCAGTATAACTTTGTGTCAGCCAGCAGCCAATCATTTAAAGAGAGGTACATTCACATAGCAGGTAAGAACACTGCACACTGCACAAAATTTCTCAATTATCTTAATTGAGAAAAAGTTTCTACATGGAATTCCTCCAAGGCAAGAGATAAACAATAAATGGATAAATATTCTCTAGAAAACACTGTAATAATAATCTTTGAAGTTTCTCTACAGCTTTTAGTTAATTTATTCTAGAACCAACAGTGTAAATGCAAGCCTCTAACAGAATAAAAATCAAATTCACATTAAAGCAATTTAAGATCTAAGCATCTTGACAGTTTCCCTTTAAATCACATTTATTTCAATCCTGAAAAACCAAATTACTTTGATGTATTTCTTACACTGACACTTTTATGCCTTCTCAGGACATCAGGGATATTCAGACTTTTGAACCAGTACTTTAAAAAAATATGCACTAAGGGTCAAGATTTTTTTTTTCTTTTTTGGTAACACTTCAATCTCATCTTTCTAGGAAGTGTCATTACTTAACTCCTTTCAAACAAAACAAAGAAAAAGAAATGTCTCCATTAAACATCGAAGGAATTTGACTTCAAAACTGAATCACAGAATATCTGCTAGAATAAGGAAAAAATTACTTAGGCTTTGCCACTTAAAAGAAATTATAGATCTAGCAAGCTATTTTATTCTATAAGGGAAAAAAAACAAATAAGGAAACAAAGAGCACAAAGTAGTCCTTATACATCAGTACTTCTTTTCAAAAACACACTCTTTTGCTTCTCACAACATTTAAGTTTTTTCAAGTTTCTCATCTAAGCTTGGATGAGCAAAAAACAACAAAAAATTCTGCATTAGGAAGTAGTAACAAGAGCAAGTATTTTACTTTAAACAATTCAACTATAACTTGATATTTAATAATGCTTTTTCCATTCCTTTCAAGTATTGGAACACAAGTCTTTTACTGGAAGGAAGGCTGGAGAACACCAGAGAATTTCACCCACCCTTCCAAAGGCTGTCAGTCCCTCTGCTCTGACACACACACAGACAACTCCAGCAAGATCTATCAGCAGCTAGAAAACAAGCACATTTCAATCCTAGAGCATGTAAGAGAAAACCAAAGCCTATTTCAAAAGGGAAACTGTCTCAGGTTACTGGCACATAACTTGAAATAACAATTCCATAATTCTTCAAACTTGTTATTTCCTAAGAAATGCACACTTCCTCTAATAAACCTCAGATCCCTCTTAGAACAGGCACTCAGAAACACTTCTGTAAGTATTCTCTACAGCTTTTCTGGACACTATTTACAAACTCAGAGACCACAAGCCTATCTGATCAAGATTGTACATATATAAATAAACCCTTTATTGTCTCTGTACATCAGTGTATAACTGCTGCATACATGAAAACATGTCTTTCATTTCAGTTTCCTGCATCCAGAAGTACATTGATAATCCTTATGTGCAAGAACCACCTTTACACTACTCAAAAGAATAAAGCAGCAGGATTCTACATTTTACAAACAAAAAGGAAAAGCAAAACAATAACTTTACCAAAAAAAAAACCCAAACAAACAAAACTAAAACTCCACACTTGTGCCACAGAAATATCCTACCTTAGAACACATACTTCAGGAATATTTTTGCTCCTGGGACTTTCTGGTTCTGAACTGCTGCATCTTTGGATATTCATATTAATTAATTTTTGTTAAAAAATACTCGAAATATATTTTTTTTCCTGCAGAGCAGACATGTTTTGCTCTAGAAAAACTGAAGTGTTCTTAAGAACTGGTTAGATACTGAAACCCATGTAAAACACACATGCAAAGTTAGTGAATTTACACTTTCAGAGTTAATCACTCACTCAACTTCAAAATCTACACTTAATTGCTGGCATACAAAACACACTGAGAATGAAGTGTGGATACAGAATCACTTTTTGCTGTGGTGGAGTATTAACAGTGAAGAAAAGCCAGCTAGACCACAGGGGAAATTAGTATTTATCCACACACACACTTATGAAAAACAGCTGTTAGAAAACATGAGGGAAAAAAAAAACCTTTTTTGACTAAGGATGAAAGCAAGAGAACATATCCCAGAATAGTCATTTTCAAAGCATTACAAGTAGGTGGATGAAGCAAGTGAAAAGAAGCCACAACTTGGCAATCAAGAAAAGCTCTTTATTAAAACTGCATAGTCTAGTAATTGATCAGGATAGGGAAGTAATTTTTATTTTTCCCTGGAAGCACCACATTCTCCACAGCCTTTTTGCACACTACAACTATTTTTCTCCTACTCTTTCCATGAAGACAAAAATCAAACCCATCTGGCTTGTGCCAGACATATTTGCCCATGTTGTATCTGTTTTTCAGACAGCAGAAACTCATCAAGCATCTAATACATGTGATTAGCTGGAAAGAAAACAAGAATTCAATTTGACTTAAAAATATCTATGCATTTGTTCTCATTCCATCCCAGGAGAACACTGGATACTTCTGCATACTTATCTGCAACTCAGAGAGGCTGAATGAGCCTGGCTGAGCATGTAGAACACATGCTCACACATCATCTCTGGGCCAACACTTGGGTCTGAAAACAAGACCAGGCTTCTCTGAGTGTCCCAGCATCTGCCTCTCTTGTGGAAGCCCTTACATAAATAATACTGGACAGGCTTTATTCTCAGTTGATACAGTAAAAATATGCAGCAATGCAACGTCTCACTACTGAAATAAAAATTCCAGAGGCATGTTTCTGTCATCATGTAACTATCTTCCATGTTTAATCAAAACTTTTTGGTTTTTCCCCCTTAATGCATGGCTGCAGTGGCTCTCCTACAGAATGGGGATGAGGGCAGCACTTACTTTAATAGTTAAAAGAAGGAACAGCCTGATCCAGCCATTATTTTCTTCCACAGGTATTGTCAGAGTCCTCTAAATGAGTAAATCCACTAATATTTTATTAGGCTTCCATAGCTCAGCCTCAGACAGAGGCTGGAGCCAGAGGCACAGTACATTCCATTTTTATACACAGGTGACACCCAAGGTTCCAGTTTCCTCCTCACAGGGAGCTCCTTCAGGCAGCAGATGCTCTGCAGTGGCTCCCACAACAACTGCAGTACCAACAGGAAGATCACAAAATTCTCGAAGTCCTCAACATAATGCTTTATTTGATGTAGATACAAGGTGTGTATCTACAGCCATTCAGTATTTTTTGCTGCTCTCTAATTACATTTAAAATATTCATGCAAGACATTATTTCTGTGCCAGAGCCCATACGGATTTGTTCCTACCAAAATAGTACTAAAACAGAGTTATTTGAAGCAAATCACCATGGGGAAAATACGCTTTTTAACATGCCCAAATATTGTCATTAAAACCCCCAACAACTAAGCAATGGAATAGTGAAAAACAATTAACTAATGTGGACAGCAAAACAACATAAATCCCTGCCTTTAGTCTCACCCAGCGTGATGTTTGTGAATCATAGATGTAAATGTCTTGAAACACATTTGTAAAAAGTCATGTTTAATAATTCAATGTGTCAATGCAGCCTGCAGCACCCACCTAAAAGTTCCTCTGAGACTTTACCAACAAGTTCATTTTTTTCTCACGATTGGCATGAGCAGCGGATTTCAAATTTCATATTAAAAGACAAATAGGAAAATTCATCATCTGCCTACTGTTTTTCCCAGGGGATTTTGGATCACATTTAGTGCCAATGAGGCATCAAATTGACTGCAGAGAACCAGCTGTAGTGGTGGTGAGCTGTCCAGAGGTGCTGAAGAGGCTGACTTGTGACACCAGGAGACTGCCCCCCATCAGCTCCCAAAGATGGAAGTCTGAAAACCAGAAGAGTCAGGTCTTAAAATAAAGATGCAGAAACTTGAGATCATTCCGTGTCACCTCACTCAGGACCACTCTTGCCAAAGTACTGCACAAAATAAACTTTAGGCAAGCAGCTCTTGCCTGCACTTGAGAACAATCCAAATTATACAAATACAGTGACAAAGGGTCAGTGTAACTCCACATCTCTGCTGGCTTTAGAACACACTGACATCGGCTGTGACACAACCTGGGATGCTCCACAGGAGCTAAAACCACATTTCTCTTAGACAATCTGGAAGAAAGTAGTAGTTTCTATAGTGTAAAACTTCCTCGAAGCCCTGCATACAAACACCATCTGCTCTTTTGAGAAAGGTATAATATTTGAAATAATATTCTTTTTTCTCCCTCTTAGTATACTCCATCATGAAGAGAAAACTTTATTTATATAAAGAGCCCGCAAAATGAAGTTCCATAAAAACAGGAACATATGGCCAAATAATTCTGAATAGCACTTAGCATATTCATCTGTAAAATAAGAACTATAATAGGTAGATAAATACACCCAAATCTACTTGGAAATTGTCAGTATACACATGGTTTTCTGCAAATAATTAGTTTTTTTAAAAGATTTTTCACCCATCACTTTACATTACAGTTTTACTAAAGTTAATCTTTTTAAACCACAAACTTGGCCCATGACACCTTATATCACACATATTATCAGCCTAAGTCAATGCATGAAGAAAGAAAGAAAAAAAATCTTATGTTTTATGAAAGTTGAATTTTTACCACCATTGCAAAGACAAAGCTTGAAACAAATTTACGTGATCTCTAACATGAATGGAAATATAAAGTAAAAAATGCAGAACCTTTATAGAACTACTTGGAACATAAAAATAAATGCCTAAATATAAAAAGACAAGAATAATAACTTAAAAACAGTCCTGAAGGAAAGTATGAGTTCACCATTAATTACTTTCTGCTATTAGTAAGGAGAAAAACAATGCCTGGTCAAACATCTCTGTCTTGCACACTCACTGCTGCAGGTTTTCCTGTAATTGCAGCATTCACAATCATCCATCATCCAGCTGTTTCTAGGCTGTTAAACATTCGTAAGGAAGTGTGCAATCAAAGTAAGTGACTTAGAATTTGTGGACTGAGCCCCAAAACCTCCACTTTTTCAGCCATTTCTAACGCTTATACTGAGCAATACAACAAACATCCAGCTCTCTCTTCAGCATGTATCATGAAACTTTCTGGATACTTGCACATAATCCCTTGAGACAAGAAGCACAATCACCTTCAGACTCTCAAAAATCCTTCCAGCTGCAGACTTTTCCTGCTGTAATTTGCTGCAGTTTTATAACCAGCTGGTCCTCATCATATACATGATTTGGTTCACCAAACCCCGCTCCCTCATCAATCCCCTGGTCATTGCTTCAGTATCCTCTGGGATTTAAGAAAAAAGACTGGTTTCACTGAGTGATGTGCGCTTAGCTTGGCCCTTTCCATTTATTTTGATGATCTCTCATCATATTGAAGGCTGATTCCTGACATGTTCTCCATAAAGCTGAAGAGTTTATACAAGACAGGCATATCTTATTTGACTTGTGCTTCAGCTTGACTTCTGCTCATCCTGTCAAGCTGTGTCAAAGGGAGGGTTTGCTATTTTTATGTCCCATTCTTTTATTTCTCCTCATGCTGCTGTCACAGTTTAGCCCCCAGCAAGGGGTTCCATCCAGACCCACACAGCCACTCCCCCACTGTGAGAAGAGGGAGAGAATCAGAAAAGTGAGAAAACCCGTGAGCTGAGATAAAGCCTTTAACAGGTGAAGTAAAAGCTGTGCATGAAAGCAAAACCAAACATGGAATTTCTTCCCCATTTCCCATGGGCAAGCAGGTGTTCAGACAACCCCAGGAAAGCCTGGATCCATCACACCTAAAAATGACTTGGGAGAATAAGTGACATCACTCCAGATGTCCCCCTCTTCTGCTTCCCCAGCTTTATGGTGAGCACAACACCACTTAGTCTGGAATATTCCCTGGGTCACTGGGATCAGCTATCCCAACTCTGACCCTTCCAACTCCTTGTGCATCCCCAGCCCCCTCACTGGTGGGGTGAGGAGCAGAAAAGGCCTTGGCTTTGTACAAGCACTATTTAGTACCAACCAAAACATCCCTTTATTATCAACACCATTTCCAGCAGAAATCCAAAGCACAGCCCTGTTCCAGCTACCAGGAAGAAAATTAACTCTATCCCCAACAAAACCAGCACAGCTGCCTACAATTCCACTAAGCCTAAGACCTGAAAGCATTGACTGCTAAAGGCATGTAAAACTGAGCACAGGGAAAACCTCAGAACATTCCTGCTGGCTCTACACTGCAGGAGATAACGCATTATAACAGAGATTTCCCCCAAATCTCTGCAGGATCTACAAATCTCTCCTTGCAAAGCTCCAATAATTCCCCCCCACACACACTGTATGTTCTGTTACCACCCTGTTGTATTCAGCAGTTTTCTATAGTAGCCCAAGTGTTCTCTTCTATGAAACTTACTCAATGACAGCAGGATTTTTTTTTTAATTTCACCTTTCTTTCAGATTCTGAACTTCAACCACCTTAATTTCCACAGTACTTTCATGAAAACCTCTAAGGAATCTTAGCAACTGGCACATTAATTTAGTATTTAAAATAGCCAAGACCTCCTAATGCAGAAATTGAGCATAATGGCATCTTTACTAAAGAATTACTCACCAACCCAGCTTTTCAACCTTCAGTAGAGTTAAAACAAATTCTTGTTTTAGAGTTCTTTGTGTTCGGGGTTGGACTATATGACATCCAGACATCTTTCCAGACATCTCTTCCAACCCTAACTATTCTGTGTTTCTGTGATTCATTGTTTCCAGGCATTTAAAAGCCTTCAATTATCCATCAGTTTTGTTTTAATTTCAACAGTCTCATATGGGCTAACCATATTTTATTATTGTCTTTTTATGTAGATGCAGGTATTTAAACACAGAAAAAAATACTTTGATCATCTGCTGTGACTTGTACAGCACATGGACATATGTCCTCAATTAAGTTTTACTTAGGTACATCTTAAAGGAAGAATACCGTATTTGAATTAAAATTTTCCTTTGATGAATATCCTACCATAATGTGCAATAAATTACCCTCTTGCTGAAGATGCAGTTCTTATTTCTACTGCAAATGTCTGGCTCATATTTTAGCCACAGGATCTTGATATCCCATCATTTTCTGCTTCATCACAGAATTTCTGTTCACAAGGCACACGCTTTAACGCTGCAATCAAGTCCCTCCCCTCCTTTCTCTTTGATAATATTTAACATATTGAGCTCTTAGAATTTCTCCCTCAGGAGCTATTTTCAACCCTTATTCATTCTTACAGTTCTTTTCTGAAGTCTCTTTGACTCTAACATCCTGCTTGAAGTATCAACACCCAAACTTGACTGAAGATTCTTGGAGTCATCTCACTAGTGCCAAACACAAAGACACCGTACATTTCCTTCCCAGACATGTACAGACTGGGTCATACTGGAGCTTTTCCAAAGTCCCCTCAAATTAATCTGTATTTACATGGAAAACAGTTAACTGAGAAGCTAAAACAAGCAATCAAGAGAAAGCTAAAGAACAGACCCAAAAATTCTACAATTCAACTCCCAAGATGACCATTGCATATATCCCCCTCCCCACATGTGTTTGGGAGACACATCCCTCTGATTTTCAAGCAGAAGGCCCAGAACAACTGTGTGACTGCTGAATCCTTTGGCTCTAGATAAAGGTGGAATGCTGCATTTAGTGTATAGATTAACCAGCCTGAATTCAAAGTCAAGGCTTACTGAGGTCAACAACCCATGTCAATAGTGCTGTATCATCGATTTTTGACACAAGTAACAGATCAGTAATAAATAATAGCATATTCAAATTTTTATTCAGTTCCTGTACCTGTACACAAAGACTGCAAACACATTTGTACAAGAAACCAGAAGAAGCAGTGTTGGTGAACCTTAATTTGACTACTTCTTGACTGTGTTTTCAGATATGCAGTCTTGCTATTTTTTTTCCCTGCCAGATCCCAAGGCAAGAAGATGGCTGAGAGAAAACAACTGCTCACCTGCACTCAGCCTGGGCTGTGACACATGCACTTGATTATCAATTTTTTGGAACTATACAGGTACTGGATGATGAACAGTGACCTTTGCTGCTTCCCTGCACAGCAGTGTTAACCAGGCACACACAACTGACAGACCCAACAGATGCATGCCTGAGGAGGAACAAAGTGCTGTGACGCACATGTTGATAAGTCTTTGAGAACATAATGCATTGTTTTCAACTGATGATAGAATCACAGAACCTCCTAGGTTGGAAAAGGCCTCTTAAGAACATTGAGTCCAACCATTAACCCAGCACTGCCAAGCCCAGCACTAAACTGTGTCCCTAAGTGTCACATCTGCACATCTTTAAATCCCTCGAGGGATGAGAACTCCGCCACTCTCCTGAGCAGACTGTCCCAGTGCTCAACAGCCTTTTCCTGTGAAGAATTTTTTTTTTCCAATATCCAATCTAAACCCCCCCAGGTATACAGTTTCCTCTTGTTGTCTTGCTTGTTACTCAGGAGAAGAGACCGACCCCCACCTGGCTAGAAACTCTTTTCCCAGTCAGAACACTGAGTTACATACTGGAAGCAATTTCCACATCAGTATCTGCTCTGTATCCCACAGCTGGAGACAAGACCTATTTTATAGCTGGATTAATTGCAAACTGAAGTATGATCTGCACAAAAATGCCAAACAGGATCCTAGTCCTACTAAGTTTTAATTTAGAGCCATCTATCAATGACGTCCTCATATTACACTGCATACTCCTAATGAACTCATTTATTAATGTAGTTATAATGCACGTGTCTAAACACCAAAGCAAACATCACAGCTCGGGAGGAGAGGGCTGGAGAAGAAGAAAATGAAACCAAACACAACGAGAAAGCATAGCACTTCCCAAGCAGCATTTAGGCAATTCTATACTGCAGGAATGCTGGCCTTGCCAACAAAATTATGTTTAAAGTAGAAGATCCAGAGCCACCGAAAAAGTCTGAGGATTTAGAAATGTCTATTTGACAGATTACCATAATGAAGATCAGGTTCCCTGGAGGATTACATGTGAATAACGAAGAACTTCTGAAATAAATCTGTTTATTAAGGGGGAGATAAAGTACTTTGAAGGTCTATTTTTGTCTGGTTTGTATTCATACCCTGAGGTTATTTAAAAAAGGAGAAAAAATAATGCAGGTATGTACCACAGCAGTGACAAGCAAAGACTTCAGCTATGAAGATTAACAGAGCGGGAAGTCATATGATCCAGCATGACTAGGAGTTGCTACCAAAAAATTGCAGCTTGTGACATGCATGTGAACCACGAGCATCCTTCTATGAACTTAGACAATTCTGACTTTATTCCCATTTAAACCTTATTTTCTGCTTCAGATAAACAACCTGGACCCAACTCTTCGATGCAAAAAACCACAGTTTTCCATTATCACAAACAAAAGTACTGCTTGGTTACTGAACAATGTGACCTGTTAGTATCATTTCAGCCAACACAGTCACCGATGTAAAACTCTCATAATTTTAAGGATGTGAAAAAAAAAACTCTGCTAAGTTTAGACAGACACGAAAACCAAGAAATATCTGATGAAACTTGGAAAAAAGTGTGTTTCTGTGGGATAATTAATTGTTTTTTTAAGAAAACGTGTGCGTAGTTCTAGAGTTTTTAATTTAAAAACTCCAGCTGAAAAAAAGCCTGCTAAAGGTAAGCTACAAAAGATCACTCTATGGCTTGTTTCAGGTGATTAACTTTATGGTAGATTATCATACAGTTAAGACATGTACTAGGAATGTGATCCATGACCAAAATTCAGAAGACATTATTTAGTATTTTGATGATAGCAGAGATAAATGCTGTGTTATGGATGTACTGGGACTCATACAAGAGCTCTTCAGATTAAAATTCTAAAAATACATACAGTTATTGCTTGATATACAGGACTGGCATCGTTACAGTTTCAGTCATCTAATGCTTTCCATATGCTAACCACTGAACAAATAAATTTGCCTGTAAATGCAAGAAATATGTACCAAGCAATAAATAAGCCAACATGAAACAGGCTGTTCATATCAGGGTTAAAAATCTAAATTCTTTATTTCTTCCCCGAATATTTCTGTCCTGATGACTCAGCAACAGTGCCGCAAGTTTCAGCTGAAGTCAGCGAGATGCCTCAGTGCTGTTTTGCAAATGTCAACTCCACGCTCGTTACGAAGTTTGTTTTAATTAAAATTTTGAGGCCATCTCAATTACAGGAGACGAACACCTGCCGAAGTCAAGGAGTTCTGCATGGATGGAGAAACCAAGACCCAGAAGGGCGACAATGACAATCCTAGACTGTCCTAGAGTGAAACTTGCGAAACTTCCCGGCTGCGTTTCTGGTACCCTGAGCACACCCCAAATCCCGAGGGGAGCGCGTCCTGCCATCCCTCTGACTGCGCTCATGGCTTGCAGCGAGTTTTCCACACGTGGCACAGCTCACTGTGTTCTGCGGGTTCTGTTTCAATATTTAGTAAACACATCGTTCACTTTCCAAAACTCAGGCGAGACCACGCTCGCGTCCCGTCTCTCAAGAACAGAAAGGAAAGGGCAGAACGCGGAGCGGCTCCACGGGGGCAGTGGGAACCAGGGATGGAGACAGCGGGAGCTCCCCGGGCTGTGCGGGACCATCCGCACGCCGCATTTACCTGTCCTACCCAAATCCCGCTCCAGCCCGGTGGAGCAGCCGCAGATCCTTTCATTCCACCGAGTTCTGAGTTACTTTTAGAAAAAAAAAAAAAAAATCAACGCACGGAACTGACCGAGTTCTCCTCCGCGCTGACAGCCGGGCTCCTCCTCGCCCGCGGGGTCGCCGTGAGGAGCCCGGGGGTCCCGCCCGCCCCTGGTCCGCCCGAGCCGGCGTTAC